>JAQIXW010000973.1:0-22673 GCA_034700685.1 Willowsia buskii
GCATTTTTTTGAAATCGTAGATAAGTGGAGGCAGAATGGAATTTTGCATTCTTTGCGCTGCGACCTTATAATCGGGACCGATTCAAGCGGAAAAGTCATAGTTTGACTGAAGTATCTGCTAAAACTAGATATGTCTATGTCTATGGCAAATCAAAATATTGGTGTCATTGTGTAATTGTGTTACATCATAAGTTTTCCCACTTAAATTGTAAAAAAACTGAGCCTATAATAAGAAACGATGAAAATACGGAGAATATGTTGATCTGACCAGTGCAAGTTAAAAAAGGACTGCTGACATCTGATAACCGATTGGATTCCAAAGTAAATAAACTTGAACATTATTATACATACTAGAATTGAAAAAAGCATTTTCCTTTTGCTGCCACCTGATTCTTTTTAATTATTCATCTGGCCCCCATACGCATTACCTAAAAGTCCTTCGGCCCTGCGAAATAAATATGTAAACCACCTGATCATCTTTTGCACTCCTGATTGGCCACTATCTAAAAAGATTTTAACTGTTTAGTTAACAGCACACAATTATTTTCACCAATTTATCGGCAAGAATCCGTCGGTTTTGTGAAATAAATACGCAAACTATCTAATCGTCTATGGCATTGCTGATTGGCAATTATTGAACACGATTACAACAGTGTAGTTAACCGCACCCCATTATTTTCCCAAGTTTGCGGGTAAGAATTTTCACCATCATTCCGATTTCATTTTGACAATTAAATATTTGCTGTTCTGGGACAAAATTATAACTTGAATTTAAAGTTATCATGAACAAAATGAAATGAGTATACTTGATTGCACTTCACGAGAAAAATAACTGATGCAATTCTTAACGAACTCAAGCAAACTGTTTCCGAATACATGCGGAAAACACGGCTTCTATATATTACTAGTGTAGCCAGACCACCAATACACACGCAGATACTAACGAAACATGACTGGGGTGAAAATGATTGCTTGAATCACTGCAGCACTGACAATTGGACTCTTTTTAGCGCCGCATAAGTTTTCTATTGAATGGGATGCAGGATATAGTGCTGTTTCCTTATATGTCGCCGGATATATATAAATTAATTCTGACTAAAAATATTAGGTTTCTTCGCAAGCAGAACAATTATCAACAATAGACCAGCCAGATTGGGAAAATCCCTATATCAATAAAGCAATTAATAAATCCGCATATGCAGCGCAGGGTTCGGGCTGCATATGCGGATTTATTAATTGCTATTTATTTATATCATATAATTTGGAACATATGTGTCTTAAAAACTCTGGTTTTTGAGCACTGATGTTTTAAGGACACAGGTTTATAGTACAAATATTTGCGCGGGATTATCATCGAGTGGAAAGCAATTGGAACTAAAATTTTCTTACTGCAGTGTCCACCCAACCAAACACGCTGGAAAAGCACCCAAACGATTGGCTAGAGAAGGAATATGCCCTGAACTGCATAAACATAAGGTTAAACACTTCAACCTCATTTTAAAAATTAGGAAAAATTGGTAGTAAGTGTACTCAAATACATTTTTAAGAAAACACTAATATATTACAGATTTCATCGAATATTACAACAATGAAACCGCAATAAAAAAATTTCAAGACAACAACTGATTATGTAGCTTTATTTGTATGCATTGAAATATACTTAATCTCAGAAAACATAGAGCCTAGTAACCCTAAATAATAAACGCAAGAAAATTTTTTTCCATGATTTCGGAGACATCCAGACATGACTTTGACTACATATTTTGTTCAACAATTATAACAAATAAAAATGTTAAATATTACTGCTGCAATTTGATTCAATAATATATTTTTCTTGTGACGGTAATTTTTAAAGACATCTTGCCACGGAGACAGCGGAATCTCTGCTCGCTTCATAGAAAATACTTTACTCGATATTGTATCCTTAGGTGATGGTAATTCTCGATTAAAATCTAGTATTCAAAATGTAATAATATGTCATTCCAAAGTAATGAAATTAGGAATAGAATCCAAAGTGCTAATATTTGCTACAGCCATCATTTTCTCTTTTATTTGGCATCATTAAAAAATAAAAGGTATTCAAAGACGAAAGTATTTTAAATGATCATACTATTTGAGATACATATTATTTTGATCATATCGTTATCAAGATTGCAAACATACATTGTGAAAACCGTAATGAACACCTTGTTCACTAGTGAAATAAGGTGTTAATTGCTTCAGAAGATTTAGAAAGTTTTCAGTGGTCTCAGACTTCAAGATTTTACTTCGTTTTGATCTAATTATTTTAATAGACTCCTCCAGCAGACTCATAACCTGACTGTATCTACCAAAACTAAGTGTGTACACGACGATTTAAATATTTTAGAAATTGTTTGGTTTCAAATACATTTTTGTAACTAAACCGTGTTTCATGAATATATACTCATGAGTTGCTAAATAATACAAATAAAGATATTTCTGTTTTTCCATGGCATAAGGCATAATAAATTTCTACTTGTTAACTCATGCATTTAAATGATATTTTGTGAATTCCTCCACAAGCCAAAAATCCATTTAGAGGTCGTTGAGAAATTATTTTTGTAACCTGTACAATTTTTCTTAAACATGTTATATTGAAAAATTTATACAACCTTATATGCTTTGGGAACTACTACACCAACTAGACTCATTGTTATGTTTTTGACTAATTGTATTTTTTTGAATCGCAAATCAGTGACAGTAAAATAGTTGATTACATTTATATCGTTTTGACCTGCTAATCGCTATCGAATCCAGCGGGGGTGTCATTGCTCAACATACTTGTTTTTTGTATCTATCAAAGTTAAATATATGTTTTATGGATATTTTTCAGTGCCAAATACATTTTTGTAACTTACTTCAGTCGTTTCCCGTTGAGTATATGTTTTTAATGGAGTGTATATTCACCGCGTGTGCAATTTAAAGTTATATCTACCAAAAGTAGCAAACAAAGTTTCGATATTTAAATCAAGATTTAAAGGATTTAAATTCGTTATGCAACAAAATATTTGGAAAGCATCGTAATTTTAATTTTTTGTTCAAAGATTTAGCAACCTGAGGAAAAGCTTATTGATGGCAATATTGAACATGCTGAGCATTCAAAACTCTATCAACAAGCCGTCAAGATGAAAATTCCAAAATATTGAGTCCACTCATTCGTTACTGGTTTTGACTTCATCCTAGCTCAATTGTGACATAATCTTTAATTTATTAGACATTTGAAAGTAATATTAGACATATTAGAATTGAAGATAGCATTTTTCTTTTGCTGCCACCTGATCATTTTTATTGATTCATCTGGTCCCCCTACACATCATCCATAAATCCTTTGGCCTTGTGAAATAAATATGCAAACTATCTAATCGTCTATGACACTGATCATTGGTAATAATCGAAGAGGATTTCAACAGTGTAGTCAACAGAACGCCTTTATTATTACCAATTCATGGGTAAGAACTTTCAAGAACCAACCAAGAACCAACGGAATTTCATATCGCATCAAAAAATTATAATTTAGCATCTTATCCTTCAGTGACGGCGAGTCTTTTAAAATGATCTTACTATTTGAGGTACAGAATATTTAAGTAATATCATTAAGATGATTGTACAAGTACATTGTGTAAAACCGTAAGTTGTAGCTGTGTTAGCCAAGGTTATGCAAATTATTTAAAATTCATGAAGTTCTTTTCCAAATGTGTATTTCCGAAGTGCCCTCAAATACACTTTCAAGAATACATTAATATTTTGCTGGTTTCATTGAGTACTACAAACAAATGAATCAAAACTCTCCAAAAAATGATGAATGATTATGCATCTTTATTTTATTTTAGAAACGAATATGCCTTTATCATTGATTAGTTTCCTACAATTCAGTTGACTTATTTAAATGAAATATAAAATTTTCATCTATGCAACTGAACATTACTATATACTTTGAAATTTCCATAACGATTTTATGTAGGTATTACTACGAATTTGACTTACAAAAGTCATAGCTTGACTTTTTCACAGAGTGATGGTTTTTGTATCTACCAAATGAAATATATATATGAAGTCTAAAAACATTATATATTATTTAGTTTCAAATACATTTACAAACTAACCAATGTTCCGTAAAACCACATATCACACATATTGTTATTTTTATGCTAGCATTCCTGCCAATAATGGTAAATTTATTATGGAATATTCTATAGGAAAATTTTGCTCAAGTTAAATTAGAATCTAGACATTATGAAGTTTTGTCGTTACAGTTTACAAAAGTGATGCCATCATACTAAAGAATCCTTGTCATTTTTGATAATTGCTGCTAGTGTTATTAAGTGTTACCCATGTAGACATATGCAATAAGTAAATTTAGAAGCGACGTAATCGTAATTAGTCTTGTCTATAGTTCCAGACTTGAAGCTAGCATTTCCATACGTAGTCCTTCTAATTGACGCATCATATAGCAATGGCATAGTCGGACTGTAATGCTTTCGGTACGCCCAAAAATTGAGTGTGTAAATTTTAATAAATCGGATATTTACCGCATGCGTTATTTGAAGTAATTGAGAGTAAAATTCAAAAAAAAATCAGTGTTTATAAAATTTGGTTACGTGGACTTGAATACATTATGAAACCAAGTGTTTTCCCTAAAAGCTTTTGCAACCGGAGAGAAAGACCATATATGGCAATAAAATATTCTGCGGGATGTGGATATAGCAAAATTAATTGGAAATGGTTAGAGAAAACATCCAAAATATTGACTTTTCCGACGTAAGTATTACGCATTTGTTACTGAATCTTCTGTCAATCCAAACAACGAAATGACATAATAGTGACTTATATGCATGCAAACGGTGACATGAAAAATTAATATTTCTTGCACTATATTTGCCGCAAATAAAATACGCCGCATTAATCCAAACTAAAACTAGTTGCAGTAACAAAAGTCAGTTTGTAATTTGTTTTACTGACGATCTGTAAATATTTTGAAATCGTAAATAAGTGGTAGTAAAATAGTATTTTGCATTGTTTCCCTTATGATCTGCTCATTAATATGAATACCTAATATGTTCTAAATGCTAACAAACACAAGCTTGGAAATTCGCCCTAACCGAGAAACAAGTAATTTTTGTCTTGACGAACTATGATGTCACTATTGATTTCTGTGCTAGCCAAGGTAATGCAAACTATTTCAAATTCATAGAGTTCTTTTACAAATATTCGAAACGTTACAATATGAACTACCGGTTGCTGACCAGCAAGGGTTATAGAGGCGCCGGTACAATTAAGCATTAGACGGTTTCCAATTTTGTGGAGCCAGCCTAGTTTCATCGCTTTGCTGTAGCTGTCTTTACAATGCAAATAGGCCAGACTAGTTTCCAGCGGATGTGATGGAACATAAAAGTTTAAATGTGCTCCATGGGGCTTTGCTTTAAAAACGCACACAAATTTTTTCAGCATGGGGTTAATCATGCCAGGGGAAAAATTTTGCTTGAAAATATGGTTTAGCGCAACATAAAGATTACCATAATTGAGAAATCAAAGATCAGAAAAAAGTTACCCTTAAGTGCCCTCAAATACATTTTTGAGAAAACACCAATCTTTCAGAGGATTCATTCAGTACTACAAAAAACAGTAATCAAAATTCTCACAAAAAATGATGAGTGATTTACCTCATGTTTTCAAAATAGACAAAAGATAGTGAGAAAAAATGTCTCAATAAAAAGCAGTATTTTAGTTGCAGTATCAATTGGTTGCACAACCTTCGAAGCATTAACTAGACCATAGCTGATCACATTGAGAAACATATATAGCCATATATAGTAACAAAACTACCGAGATTCCTAAATGCTAATATGCACTACAGCTCTCATTATTTCTCAATAATCTGGTATTGCGAAAAAATGAAAGATGTTCAATTATAAAAGTTTAAAAACTGATGTTACTTTTGGAGATAAAATGTTTAAAAAAAATCTTTAACATGATTGTACATATACTTTGTGTAGAACCATTCAAAACTCCTTAACAAGCCTATTAAATATTTTCGCAAGATAACCTTCTCAACTGCTTGAAAGAAATGAACATCAAATAATGAAACACAATTCATAGATAAGTTTTATTTGCTAATCTGGGGTTAGCTAAACAAAAGTATGTAAGCAGTGCTTATTGAAAGCTGAGCTGTGTAGTTCAAGCAGCTAAACACAATTCTAGGTGACATTTATTATTATGTCATCCAAAGAAAAGGAATCACAACATTGACTGCTCAAGTTGAACTTTTACTGTTTGTGCTTTTTGATGCGCTTTCATTTAAAAACCCATCTAACAAGATTAAAATAGTTTTGACATTTAAAAAAATCTTTCTATGAACCTTGTATAAAATCTTTTTATAGAATATATTCATCGAAATTGATAAAGGTACAAAAGAAATGTGCCAAAACTTGAGGTGTGATAATCAACGAAAGTGAATAAAATTATGCATGTAATCAGATGAATTTTAAATGCATGTTGGCATTAAATGGGATTTCACGTATGCAGCGCTGGATTATCATTTAGTGTATAGCAATTGCAACTAACAGCTTCTTATTGCACTGGCTACCCAATCAAACAATCGTGAAAATTATCCACAGGATTGGCTGGGCATTGATTATGCATTAAACTGCGTTATCTTAAGGTTTAACAATTCAACATAATTCCAAAATTTAGGAAAAGTTGCTAGAAAGTGCACTCAAATACAATTTTGAGAACACATTAATATTTTGCAGAATTCATCAAACACTAATATATATATAATTAAACAAGTTTTCAAAATTTTAAGCAAGATGATAACTGGTTATGTAGCTTTATTTAAATGCATCAAAATATATTTGATCTCAAAACATAACGCCTCGTAACCCTAAATAATAAACACATAAAAAGCTTGGAAAGCTTAATCACAACCTGATTTACTATTAGACAATATTATTTATTTTGCTTTTTTAAATCCAATTATTTGGAAAGTGTCTACTTGGTTTTCTACTGAAAATATGTTTATATTTATGACAACTAAAAATCGTCAAGTCACCTGGTAACACCCAAAAATATAATCTTCCTTAATCGGAAATATATATATATCAAAAAGAATGTTTAGATAAAACTGCTACTTGCAATTTATTTGTTAAAAATGTATGAATAAGCCTAAAGAATAAATTGGTACAGTACTTACACAAAGAAACTAATATTTGATTAATCTCTGCATTGCAATTTGCAAATATCCGTAATATAAGCTTGAATACAAGTCACTGGTCATAAAAGTACGATAATGTTTAATTTTTAATAACAAGCTTCTAACTTTTTTTCAAGGTTTACAATGTATACGAGTAAAATCATCCCATATAGGAAAGAGGTCGGAATTGACTTTTAAATTTTGAAAATTTATTGTCATAGCCTGATAGAGCATAAAAAACTTTGTAAAATCCCAAGTTTATTTTATTAAAATACTGTCACCACTTTGTGTGAAAGAGCTCCAAATATCAAAAACGCGTTCTGCGGGGATCGAGCTAGAGTCCACAGATTTTAACACAAAGACTTAAGCGTATGCGCATTAGATGCGCCATTAAAATCTCTAGATGGTTCGTATCTTGGAATTTTAAAAATTGACTTATTTTAAAAGTTATAAATAAAACCTAAAAATCTATGGAAGTTTTTGGCGTAAATAGGGAGCAGGAGGACAAATTTTTAGTGGTAAAATTGATTTGTATTGATTGATCTATGGAACAATCCCACGAGCTTGGAACATGTATTTATACTCATGTGAACGAATCTACATATTCTATAATTTTGCCTAGATAGTTCACACAATTAATGCTGTCGTTCTCACTAATTGGCGATTGTTGAATAAAATATTATAACTATTAGGTTAGCAACACGTCATTACTAGCTTAAAGTCATTGTTAATTACTAACCAGTGTTCCATAATCCTCATATCCTCCAGTAACCATAATCTTCATTTACAAGGCAGAAATCATTAAAACAAAATATTTTGCTTTTTGTGCACAAAACCATAAATTGACTTAAATTAAATGTTATATTAAGACAAGTCATTAGAGTAAAATACAATGGAGTATGCAAAAATGCAAAAAGAACCTTATATTTTTTCAATAATTTTTCTTTCTTATTTGGAAGAATGGCTTCATTCAGATAAAACAAGGTGTCAATAAATGCTTTCAATCTGCTTTCCTTCAGTTCCAAAAACGAAAACTGAAACTTGACTTTCCTCAAATATTTCACTCTCAAATATAAAAACGGAGGTTTGCCTTGACCGAGAAACAAGTAATTTATTTCTTTATGAATAATGCTACCTTTAGTAGTAGCTGTGATAGGCAAGGTAATGCAAATTATTAAAAAGTCATCTCCTTCTCCAAATGTGCGACACGTCACAACAAGAACGATCATCAGTAGCAGATCTGCAAAGGGGTGAGAAGCGCAATAACAATTAGGCATTTGATTGGATGCATATTTATAGTGCTACTTTCAACGGCTGGAAACCGAGTTCATTGCACTGTCTTCACAATCCAAATACATTCGAAAACTTCCCACTTGATTGCCATGAGTAGCCTTCAGATTTATAATATGTGGTTAGCATTTTGTCTTTTTCCTAAAATTCTGAAAAAGAATCTCTCAAGCGCCCTCGAATAAATTTTCGAGAAAATGACAATATTTTCCGCCGCATATTGATTACGAACAGGGATCAAAGACCTTGCATTTGCAGCCAAACTAGCCTCAGCCGGGAAGTTTCATGGCTTGACTGAAGTGTTCTTTGTATCAGCTAAAACTATATACATGCATGACGAATCACTTTATAAACCCATCCATAAATATTATAATCTTCTCTGCTTACCTTGTAGAAAAGGTTTTTTTCGATCATTTAAAAGTTATAGCGTAAAAAATCTTTTCCTAAATTACAGCGTAAGTTTCAATAATATCCAATAGTGGAATCGCACTTAAATATTGTTTTGTTTAAAATACACTTTTCAAACTGAACCGTGTTCTTTGAAACCCAACTACTTATAATGAAGAAGTTTTAATTAAATTTTTCATGCCATCGGGCATAATAAACTTTAGTTTGTTGATTCATAGATTTAAGTGATATTTTGTAAAATCATCCACTAGCTATCAAACTATCAAGAAGTCCTTTCAAAATGTTCAATTTTACGGGAAACGAGCGCTTGGGTAAGAAGCATATTGTGTTCTAGAAATACACAAAATGCGATTATAAATATATTTACTCCTATTCATCCTTCCGATTTCATTCAGTAATTTGTTTTTTTTTGTGACGCGATTTCTAAAAAACACACCATGTCATGGTAATAGTGGAATCTTTTCTCACAAAAGAGAAGAAATTTTTTGATCGGAATTGTGTCATTTGGGGATGGTAGTATCAACAACAAACTAGCATTCAAATGATGCACTATTATGTGCTTGCAGTCTTCAAGTTTTTCACTGAACTATACTCGTTTGGCAAACATTTGGCAACTTGAGCTATCGTTATATAACTAACAGTAGGGAGACTCCTGAATGCCAATATGAATCAGAGCTGCTGTTATGTCTGAGTTATCTAGGATTATTAAAATATACAAATTAAGTGAGAAAAGTTCCTCGGGACAACACAATTTTTTGAATTCACGTGATAATAACCTGGGTGCAGCTCTAGAATGTAATTACTTTATATTTAGCCGAAACTAAAATAATTTGTGAATAATATTTCTTGTGTTGCAATTGCCCTTTATATAAAAAATCTTAAATAGAATTAAATCATTAAATAGAAGCAACAACTTTGACAGTGCGATAAGCAAGTTTTTGATATTTTCTGACTATTTGTAATTGTTTGAATAGTAAATGAGCGACAGTAAAACAGTAGATTAAGTTTGCTACATTACGACCTGCTAATCGCAATCGACTCCAGCGGGAGTGTCATAGCTTAACTGTGATAGTTTTTGTATCTACCAAAACAAACATATGTGTCGTAATAATTTGATATTGCGTAGTTGCAAATACATTTTTGCAACTTAACCATGTTCCTTTGATCATATAATGAAATGTATATTAGCCCTATACGTGATTTGAAATTATAGCGATTAAAATTGAAAAAACAATTCTCCATTTTAAAAATTTGGCTTATATGGACAAATATACAAATAATGCGAATACAAAAATCTTATGGCAAGCCGTCAAGATAAAACTCTTAAATATTGCTTTCCCCGACGTGAATATTATTCATGCGTTACTGGTTTTGCCTAAATCCTGGCTTAAGAAGCATATGATGGTGACATTATTCAAATACTACCAATTACAAATTTGTACACCAAACATTTTATAGCCTTATATAACATGTAGTACATTTTTTGTACAATTAAATTACTTTAGGCTAAGCATACTGTCTACTAAAAAGAAATGTTCCTAGTTTGTCTCACAAAAGTTTTGTTATGAATTGATGACTCCGATTTCCATAGGCTGGTTTCTCTGACGTGATTGTTGCTGACGGCTGATGGTTTTCATATTGTTCCAGTTGAACACCAGCAACTCCCGTTAACTAGAAAAATATATAATACACAAATTCTCAAAAATATTCAGTCAACTTGGCTAGCATAAAATTACCAATCGATTTGCATGGACCGTAAATTTCAAAAAAAGTGAATTAATATGTGGCTTACTAGTTTATACTGAAATCTTCTAAAGTAACATAATTTCTTTTGAAATACCTTCAGAATTTTGGAAGAGAATTCTCCACAAAGTAGACAATGTTGCTTTACTTGTAACAGAGGCCGATCCCAAATAAGCTAGGTAAATAAGAGCCAATCTGAAAAAATTAAAAAAGAAATGTCTTCGTTAGATTTTATCTTTATTTATTTATCTTTTATTTATTTATTTATCTTTTATTTATTTATTTATCTTTTATTTATTTATTTATCTTTTATTTATTTATTTATCTTTATCTTTATTTATCTTTTTTTTTGATATCGTATGTATAAAGATAAATATCTAGTAAAATCTTTGATTTCTTTCATCTTTCCAAATTATCCTGGAAAAGCTATCAAGAAATTAAGTGTATATTCAAGTGATATCATAATTTAGTCATTAGATTAATTGCAGTTTTTTAGTCAAGACAAATCCACAGGAAAAGTATACAAATATGCCCTCTGACATGAATCCTCTTTATAAACTGAGATTTTTTTACCGTGCTGGATTACAAATTTCAGAAGACAGAAAGCCTGGCAAAATTAATGCAGTATTGTACTAATTTCAAACTATGGGACGGGTTCATACTTGGCAATTCAACAATGGGCTTTATAAAAATAAATAAATGTTGAGACGGTCTGCGTAATTTTTTGTATATTAACCTAAAAGTGGTTTTGTAATTTTCCACGTAAATCCGAATATTATCATTATAATTCGTCCCTAGCAATTTTGGACACTGTGATATCACTTTTACTATAAAAATGGAAAAGGCTAACTATAAGAGTTGCATGCATACTTATTCTACTTTCTGCTGGAATAAATGCTACGGAAAGTTGTGAAAGAGCTCAGCAATCCTTCAAACAATGTTTCATTTTACCCCAAAAGCTGTTGGTAATGGAACCGTAAAAAGCATCATCATATACAAAAGCTCTTCTTTCGTCTCCCTAAAATTCCCGTGGATCTTTTCCGTCGCCGATTTTATTTTTATAAAGCTTATTTTTGTACTTTCCTCTCTCGTTCCTGGTATTATATGAATCCGCTAATTTTTTTATGCTAAGAGATTAAGATATTCAGCAATAACAAGGTAGATAAAGCTTATCTTATTATTCAAGTGGAATACAGAGATTACCTCCAAAACATCCGAGATCTGATGAACCAAAATATGCACCAAAATCGGGCATAACTTCCAGCAACAAACAAACACATTTCAAAACTGGAATCATTCGGTAATAAGAACCTAGCTTAGTTCCAGCTTTTTACACAGCTTTTGTAAGATTTCTACACAAAATTTCATTTCAAATTTCAATAAATAAACTGATCAAGATGGTTCCAGAGTTGGCAAACTAAAATAAAGTGTATATTCCATACAAGCAAGTAGAATGATGAAAAAATTCCATCTGTAACACAAAAGTTTCCAGTCAATAAACTTTCACTGGTTCAATAAGTATAGAAATGAATTCCTGTTTAAGAAGGAACGCCACAATACAACTTTGGTTGAGACACCATAAACTGAAAAACTCGGCTTCTTGAAAGCATCTCCAGTATCGTGTGTACTCATCTCAAAGTCAAAACTGCAACTGCAAAAACCTTTTCCCAAAAATGAGATTAGTGCACTCTCTTCACTAAAATATATGGAACCGCAACTGTCTGAAAGTCGAAAGGAAAAATATCTGTAAAAAAATTTAAAATACAGCCTATAGCACAGAACCTTTCATTATATAATGATAATAAACATAAGTATTTCTAGGGTGTAATATATATACGATGTGAGTGAATGCAACTCCAGCATAATTTTTTACAGGAATATAATCATATGTATTACTATACCTGCATTTCCACCAGTAAAAAATGGGATGTAACTTGCAAATTGGTAGCAATAATCCACCTGCCTATTACATTTAAGAAGACGACTGTAAACTTATGCACGAAAAGTACATGATGGGGTGGATGAAGAGGAAATAATGATATTTTGTTTATGCTGTCGTTAAAATGTATCCATCGTATTTTTTGGATGTAGAAATAGGAAAAAGTAGAGGATGACACCATAAAAAACGTTTACTTTTGCTACCATACAAGCTCTGAGCAATAAAACCCTTTAGTAAAAAAACTGCAAAATATTGAATGTTAAAACATTGTTGCGCTTCTCATCAGCAGAAAAATATTTTTTCTGTGTCGCTATATCTAATAAAGCATTACATAAATCGTTGAACACCTTTTTGAAGAGGGTGGTGGTGAATGCTTTTTAAGCAAAGTTCCTATTCATATTATATTACGCCATAAAACTAATATTCATTTGCTGGACGGACAGCAGCATACACCGGGAATTTAATTATTTAGGAGGCACTACTTGATATATTGTACATAATTTCATTACGTATTAGATACAAAGTTTATGGCTCATAAAAATTGTTTTCATTTATTTCCTACCTTCATAGCTAGCTGCGGAAATATGTAGTTTTTTGCGAGAAAGCACCAATTCTGTCTTCGCCACTTCTATGAACTGCCTTTTATGTACCTAACCGGCCACCAAACAAGCGCAGACGACTACTCAAATCTGTAAATGCTGCATGATTAAGTAAATATATGCAAGTGGATAAGTGCTGGCTTCAAATATAGCTACCGTAAAAATGTACTCTTGTACAGGAATTACGTATGGCGTGGCAAAGTATGCACTAAAGCAAATATGATAGAATTCTATGTGTATTTAGCTCACGGGTCTTTGCGTATTATATATGGAATTTTTGCTTAAATATTTATAAAATTTGAACGCCCTTCAAAGGCGTGTGCATAGAAAAAGACCTTAGAACGGTGTGAAATTTAATTACATCATTTGATATTGAACATTTTAGTGCTAAATACTTTGCTTCCAGCAATTTGAAACTATTATGTAAATTTTTAAAGTGCGCTTATTCATTTTGGAGAGATGCTATAAAGGAAATCGAATAATATCTGTTACGTAAACCGGCAAATAGATTTTCTGCAGTGGCATTCAAAATTAGTTGGCAGTCTAGATACCGATATGCATATCTTTTTTAATAAAAAAGATAACTTTCTTTCGTAAAATGCTAACTGGTTATATGCATCATGCCTGTTTTCTTATGAAAATTTCAATTTCCAGTTTCTCTATTTCTATAACTTATATTTTGCAACTAGACTAGTAATTACAAATTAGTATAAAATAGATTATTTCCAAATTCAATGTCCTGCCTAAATTGTTTTGTATAAATTCGTATTTTCAGATAACATAATTTAACTTATTTTAATTTTCAAGGATTATCAAAATTGTATTTCACTTCTACAAGTAACAATAGAAAATAAAAGCAAATTTTGTATCAAAGTCAGAAATATATCGTTTCAAGTTTATCATTGTTACAGCTTGTTTCTGAAACTTTCGGGAACTAGATGTAGGAATGTTATAATATTTTTATTTGCAATTCGCAAAGTATTTGCAATTATTTGTCAGTATCATTGCTCACAAAATACATAAATTTTCTTAATCTTAGCAATCACTAATACTTGCAAATTACAGACACTTAAAGATTCTCGTTTTTATAGTTTTTAAAAAATTTAAAGCCATCAATCTCCCAACCCAACCTCTTCTCCTACTTAAATGCATATAATCCAAACTTGACATAAGCAGTTTATTAATTCTGTACAGTAACATTGACATAACTATTTTTAAAAATTTTCATCATAATAATAATAATTTCAATTATTACCACGCTTATTATCTTCAAAGTCTCGCTGATATATGTAATCCGTCATACCACCAGATTTTAAAGTCTGTGCTTTTTAAAACCTGTGTAGCAAATAATCTTTAAGCCTACCTAGTATGCAACTGAGACTGACATTTTTGCGGCCTCTACTACATCATATGCCTAAAAGAACAAACAAGATTATTCATCATGTCATCAAACATATCTATATGAATTATTGATTAGCATAAAGCGTTTCATTTTTGACAAAATTACATATCATGCCATTAAAATGGAAAATCATATAGAGAATGTAAGCATCAAACGCCAACCTATGGTTCTAAAATGGACACTTACTATACAAATCTTTGGTGTGTCCCCTAAAAAATAACTTTGTTCTGAATGAACTCTATTTAAAAAAGTCTGGCTATTAAGTAAGCAACTGACCCCTTCCAGCACATGTTTCGAGTACTATCTGCATCAACCAGCATTTATTAGGAAAACATAAATATTATATCTGTTTCAAATCAAAATATGAAATCAAATTAGTATTGCAGAATATATAAGCCTTTCATCTAATATTTTGTTGAATGATTAAACAATTAAAGTCATCAAAAATTCCGTTTGCATTACATTTGTCAAACGTTTCAAACTATTCGCAAGCATTAGCCTGACCTGAAACCACTCTGTGCTAGTTAAATTATACATAGCCGAAAGTGCCAAAATGCTATTTTATATTGTTTTCGTGCTCTCACTACACTAAGCTTAATATTTCGGGTCATACCGAGTTTGTAAATGGCGTTTTAATGATCCATTATATTCATGCTTCCATGAGAGCAGACCCACGACTGAGCCCCCAACGGAAACTCATAAAATTTCTACCAATTCCGACATGGATTCCGAATACACAAAAAGATTTGCTAAAATATACGATTGCGGATCCGCAAACTGTTTATGTCATAATCATTCTTATTAATAAGCAATGAATTTTTGTAAAGGCACCAATACATCTGGCGTACGATACTTTTTTGTGGTTGGGTAGATATCCTTGGGATCACTTGGTTAGCTACTATCATTCAATAAAATCAAAATGCTGCCCAATCATTCAATCACCATCATTTAAATATACAATTGAAACAGTTGAAAAACCTTATTTTCAACAAGAGCCAATATCTTTTCAGTAGGCAAAAAGCCCTTCGTTCATCGTAAATAAATATAGTCAACCCATTTCTCTCATATCTTATGGCCTGACGAATAGTTAATTTACTACATTGCAAGTAATTTTTATTTCCCAATATAGTATAAAAATTGTTTTTTACGTTGACAATTTGTAAACTATTTTAATTCCTTGATGATTGTTGTCTGTAGTACCAAAATGCAAGAATACGTTTTCTGTTTACACTTGACCCAATCGATGCTTCTGCACACGCTACCGTCATATCGTAACTACAATCTCTCATCCATCAATCACAACTCAACACATATATGTAACATAGACGCACTAGATATTTAAGAAATTAGTATCCCCTTAGAAATGATTTATAATTTCGTTTGCATTACATTTACTAAAAAATTGATATACCATGAGTACATCTGACACAAGTGCAAAGTTTTAAAATAGCCAGTTCTTCTGTATCAACTGAAACTAAAGGTGTGCATACCAGCAGCAAATTATAGACTCACTATTACTTCAAAAAATATTATAAGCTTCCCTACGTACCTTGCAGAAATGCTTATCATGTCATCTAAAACGCTTGCCAAAAGAAGCATTTATGAAAATATATTTATCGAACCCAACAGAGAAAATGAGCGTGTTGACACCTGATGTGCGATTAACTCCGCAGGTAATAAAAATTATACAGTTATGATGCCAAAATAATACTTTTATTGGTCTCCTCTCGCTATGACAACATATCTGTACATCGGGTATAATATTGTGGGTCATTTGATACTACTTGATTTTAATGATTCCATTTATTCATGCTTCTACCAGAGCAACACTTCCCACGAAAACAACTCCAACCCAAACGGAAAATCATAACGTGTTCCCTAATTCCAACATGGATGTTAAAATGAGATTAAGGATTTACCGACTGTCCATGTCACTATCTTTCTCTTCAATCTCAACTTAAATACCAGCATGCGTAAATTATTACTATTCTTTGACCACACCTGTTGTCTTTTTAAGTCACCCACAGACGCTATAAAAAATTACACCCTTTACTCCATGTTTAATTGAAAAGTTGAACAAATGAAGATATTCATAATTATTTTTTCCGTTTGAGTTGCCCAAATTACAAAATATCGTAAAAGTCTAAACATTATATAGATTTAGCAAGCTTTATAGAGCATAAGGTTGTCTCATTTACCTCAGCTTTGTATCATGACATGTTTTAAAGTTGAATATAGGCGTATTATGGTATGTATTCTGTTTCCAATAAAACAGTACCTATGCGTAACTCTTCTGATTCTAAATGGCCGTTTTGAAATCTTCAAAATAATACAAAATCTCTTTGTTACACTTGTATCAAAAACTCAAACTGCTTGTCTTCACTTGTCTAAAAAATATGCTCAAATGAAAGCTGACACTAGATCAAAATATTCGTTTATACATTTTAATCAAAAATCTTAAATCCTTGGAGAAATTGAAATATGTGGAATTTTTTCGGGTTATATGATATCAACTACATTTTTGAGCAACTCATTTTATGTGAACAATTATGTACTTCAGAATGAAGTCAAATCCTCTAAAAACACTAGTTTGTATCTCTCGACTATTGTAAAGGATAAGCATCTTACAAGCTGCAGAAATATCTTAGCAAGTTATTTAGTTGCTTTGTTTTGCTACATGGTAGATATGGGACCTCCGGAATATGGAATATAGGCTAGCGGTAACGTGAAACTTTGTGGCAAAACAATGATACATAACATTCATGCAGAACAGAAGAAATGTATTACTAGAATGGAAGATTGCATAATATAATTCTTCTTACAAAAATTTTAAAAATTTTGCAATCATCGTATTCATAAATCTATACGAGAAGAACCTCCAACAGAAACGGGTACCCCGAAACCGAAAATCATATCATGTCCCTAATTCTATTATGGATGCTGAAAATATATAAGAAATGTTAAAATTACGACTAAGGATCCACCGAGTGATCATGTCATGATTCCTCTTAATCAAATACAATCGCTCGATAGTTTGGTTTCATCAATTATTAATTTTACACCATTACCTTTGGTGTGCAATATCAATTTTTGTTATCTGACAGATAGCATCGGAATACTTGAATTAGCTTCATTGAAAAAAATAATTCTAAAAGTCACGCTTTCTTCAACAGACTTACTTGCACAATTGTACAATACTTATATTCTCGCTAATTGCATATTCGAACTGCTTGCCTGTTTTTTAATTGGTTTTTTAAGCAGACAATCCCACGTAAAACTAAGCCGGATAAGTAATGGAAATGTCTAAATATTTGGGTTCACTAGAAAAAACAAGAAAAGGTCAAAATTACCTTTCACAACTGAACCACTGAGTATTCATCTATTACCACCAGCAGCTAGCTACCTTGAAATGTGAACCAAACGAAACTTAATTGCGTAAAAAAAGTTTATATAAAAAATAAGTTACCTTTATATTATTGAATAACTTGAAGATTTGAAGATTTGAACTAAATTTTCCACGTAATTACTTACATTTGCAATTTTTGAAATAAAGTACATTCTTAAAAAAGCTTTATTTAACTAAAACATTAAATTTTATGGTTTGGGAAGAAACTTTCAACGGGAGCAAAGACATTTTGGCTTGACAAAACATGACAATAAGACACAAAGTTTAAACATGCTCGTCAAAAACCCAATCAGCTCATTTCTCATTTCATAACTTAATGAATATTTTATTTACTACCTTGTAAATAATTAACATTTCCCAATAATATATCAAAAAATTTATGTGCGTTAATTTGTGTAGGGAATTACGTGATGTCTTTTTATTACAAAGACCACATAGAAGTCATCAATAGAAGCCGCCAACGCAGCCTCCGACCACGAAACTCCTCACTTTTTCACAATTTTTCATGCATGCTTTAAAATACTTATAGGTTATTATTTTTGATTATTTATAATATGAGAGAAAATGTACCAAACCTAAATGTTGTTCATGTTTGAATTCCTTTCATTAAGAATACAACATTCTGTTCTTTAATTTGTTTAATTTTTGCAAATACATCAACACTTCTGACGTACTGCTTGCTTTTAATTGTTGAAAAGAAAGCGAAATCATGAAACTGTACTAAATTTCTAGAGAATAGATTTCTCAAAAAAGGAACGCGAGCACATTCTGCTTAAGACTTTTACACGTAATTGTCACAGAATTCCCTTTCCTTCATTACGCCTTAGCATCACGGCTTCCAGGAGAAGAAATTACCTTATTTTTTTCTACCTGAATGCTACTCTTACAAGCAAACCTACCTTGTTGGGACATCCCAAACTTAATGAAAAGCACACTGTCAGATCGACAATTTAATGGAGATTCTGAATTTATGAACCTTTTTCCCGAATGCGCAAAGTGAAAAAATTTATGAGCAAAAATATACGGACAACCACGCACTTTTGCATATGCATTATGCATGGACTATGGTGCACCTTCTTCTCTCCTTCCATTGTACACACAAAATTATTTACTATTCTGCTTATCATAGCACAGCTTTAAATAAGCATGAGAAACAACTCATTTGCTGTAAGGTTTTCACGCGGTTATAAGATGTTAACTATTTTCTATTTTTCTGTCCTGATCTTGTATGTCTGGGATATGGGATATGCCATGTTTGTTTTTCTAAACGATAATAGTACTGGTTCTTTGGCCTTTTGTTTCTTCCAGGTTTCAGTTTACAAATTAACAATAAGTGAGTTACCATGCGACATAAGAAAAGCATTGTAATTGAAATCCAGTATTCGTCAAACATTTGTACATTTCAAGTGTGAGTTTTTAATTAATCGTAGAGAACAACACACTATTGAATTGAAAATTAAAACTTTGCATGAAATCAATAGGGAAAGTGGAAATAGTGGTAATCACTGCATTAAAAATCTCACAACAAATGCGTTGTATCGTTAATAGTGTTGCTTAATTTATGGGAAAGGTAGATAAAGCATCGAATTCGTGCATACATGAGGAGAAGAGACAAAGGTGCGCCACTCCCTATGCATTTGACATATGCAAAAGTACATGGTTGTCCGTATATTTTTGCTCATAAATTTTTTCAGTTTGCGCATTCGGGAAAACAGTTCATAAATTCGGAATCTCCATTAAATTCTGTGTCTGACAGTGTGTTTTTCATTAAGTTTGGGATGTCCCCACAAGGTAGGTTTCCTTGTTAGTTGCGTTTTTTGCTATTTGCAAAATATTGCGCCGTTAAACAAATGTATTTCAGTTTGTTGACGTAAATAATTCAAGGACTGAAGATTGATTTACGTTGCTCTAAGAAATGCAGAAACGTGCTATAAGTTAAATGAGAGTGGATGATTTAAAACCTTTTACAGATTTAATCAATGCTTTAAATGTCACCTGGCAAAGTCATATTTTTTGCGTTCTCGTGTTCTAAAATGAAGTAAATATATCAAATCAAAGTATTAGATTCATCAAAAGGTTGGAATACTTGAGTTGCAATTTAAAAAAATATAAATGGAAGCTACGGAGTGTTTTAGAAACTTAATTTTGAAGTGTAACTTTGGTTGATTGGTATATTATAGATATTTGTTTTACAAATGGCTTGAGTACTTTCAAATACATTTTTGCAAGCAAACAATTCCACGTATAACTAGACCTATTAGTCAGTATATTTGCCAATGTAATTCATTTTACCTATATTATGATGCCGAAAATAATACCGATAAATATTCGGATTTTGTGTGATTTAATTCGAAAATTGTAAACTTAAATTAGCTTTACACAGACCTACAATTGGCCTTAGTTTTTAAAATTTTTGAGAGATTGTTCATTTTTGACAACGATTACCAAGCCCTTTGTTTTTGAAAACATTTAGGAAATTAGTTATAAATTAAGGCTGATATCAATATAGATAACCTAATATTAAGTTTTTTCTGGTATCTGGTTCATAAAAAACCTAGTAATGATTAACATTTGTTTTTCTGGGTGGAGCCAGACCCACCAGAATTGGAGAAATGCCATTTCCATAATCAACTATGGCCAGCAGCAGTTATTGGCTACAGCCATATGCTCTAAACATTCCGAACAAAAAGATAATCAAACAAAATAAAATATTTGAGTGATGAAATCACCAGTTAAGATAAGCATTACATTTGCTTGAGAGTGTGTGTGCTTTGTTAAGTTTGTTAAGATTATAACCCTTAATTAGTTGTTTGTCAAATCGCACATTCCAGATGACTTCACAACTTGCCATCAAATTATCATTGTATATGTTGAAATGGCAAAAAAATGTATTATGACTACAGAAAAATATTTTACCTTCATACTTTTCCTAAATTGATGCAAAATGTATGGCCCTAAATATTGTCAAGAATGCCAAGCAAAACAAAAGTGTATACTTCAAATAGCAAATCCTTAAAAAAATTTTGTCGCTGATGTTTACTTCTGTGTTATTGTGTATTCCGGTAGTTGCAAATAAGCTTATAGTCTTACATTAGCCAACTATCAAATTTGAAATTTTTCCTGGCAATCAGAAATCCTTACAGTCCTGATAAAAATATTTTCTAGTTTATTAGCAAATCATTACAGGGCATTATTTTTGACAAAAACGTAATGAACGAGGGAAAAATTATAATATCTGATGATTTGGCATTTCATTAAAACAACTAATTGTAATCATATTCATTAACGTAGTGCCGACTTCGAAATTCATTACGTGCTTATGGTATTTAAAAAATTTTGATGTAATCTTATTGAAACTTTAAATACCAACTTGCATGGTGTTTTAAAACATCTTGTGCATGAGCTGTCGTTTCTGGTTGATGATTTAGTTTTCTGATGGTCCTTGCCTGAATAGATTGTTGTGTTCATTCTTTAAATATCCGAGGTTGTGGCTCTCTGGTGATTTTTTTGGTTGACCCAAGTGAATAACAACTCCATGATCCCTAGAAATATGATATACACATTGTGTAAGCAAAGTGGTCAAATAACCTGGAACAAATGTCATAAGCAAGCGTGTTATGTCCACCGCTTATACAAGTTATATGTTTCAAAAGAATTAATCTGTAGGAAGGGTGGTGTCACAAAATACTGTGAATTTGCATTGTCGGTATGCCGATGCATTTCAAGCTTAATTATGATCTAATTGTTAGTATATATTTGATTTTTGGGTTGCATTTAAGCATCAAACTGTACCTTTTCTGTGAAAATCCGAAAAGATTCCATCATCACAAAATGATCTCCTAGTACGTACAGACCCGTAGACGGTACATGAATATGGAACACATCTGAAATCAAAAACAGAAAAGTCGATTTTCAATTTTTATTGCTAGCACGTAGACATGGATCTGGCCGGGGAAATGCGGCAAACTCGATTTTAACAGGCCTAACGAATTTGCAGATTACGTTGTGTTTTAATCAGCATACTGGGCAAAAAAAGTTCACAAGTATTTACGCAAAAGCCATACTAACAACCGGAATACTCGAATTAGAAAGGAACCCAAAATTTCACAACAAATTTCAGGCTGAAACTTTTCAATTTTTCAGTTCAGGATACCCTTATCGTTATTTTTAACTACCAACAATCGTCTTGATTAACCTTTCATTAGACTTTACTGTTACATGGAGAAAGTCTCACCGTTAAGTATGAAAGAAACTGAAAATCCCTTTTTGACACAAAAACATGTAGAAAAAACCCAAGTAACTCACTACAATTGTTATATATTTATAACTGCTAGATGCTACAATAAGCTATATAATTAATCAATAAATATAATAAAAAGTTTAAATGAGATTAAATATTTTTGATCCTGACACATGCAGTGCATTATGCTCGAAGTCAGAAAGTTTAACAGGTGAACCTATTAATACCAAGCGATAAAAATTTGGTCTTATTTTATAACTCAGAAACTTTTATACCTAATTATGTATTTTGTGCCATAAAAGCATTATGTATTGTGAGATTCTCAAATGAAATTGGCAAATAGAATATCGCCTCACTATATTCTTTTTCAGACACTTGAAAATGGCAGAGAAATATACATCAGACAAATGATTTGGCCGAAGAAATGAATATCAGACAC
>JAQIXW010000974.1:0-22643 GCA_034700685.1 Willowsia buskii
CAGTGTACATGCACAGACAGACCTGAAGCATGCACACGCACTCAAATATTGCCACGTACAATATTACCCCATCACATTATTACCTATTCAGAGTGGATTTTTTTTTTGCATTTTGGGGATTATGGTATTAACAACTGCACAGTATGAAAAGTGTAATCACGCTTTTATGCGATATGTCAATATTTCATCATTAAAAACGGGATGGACCGATTCAGTTATCGTTTAATAGTGCATAATACTTTCCTTGCTTTTATATATTTTGAAATGTGTGATAAGGTTGCTGCTTTTATGCTTGCATTTTGTTTCGAGAGGAACTTTATTCCTCGAATCCATATTATGACATTTTTGTCACAAGCTGAATTACTATACAAGTTCTTCTAATATGCACTTTTACACAATTACCGGACTTCCATCTCATGTCAACAAAATTTTTCTTTATATGTTAAAAATATATAACGACTTTGCAATTCGCATAAACCGAGTCGATACACGCTTGCTGTTTCAAAAGCATTAAAAGTGGCGCATTAAAAATCTTCTCTTTTTCAGTCACATATTATCCCCCAATTAAAAATTTGTAATCTTCAATTCCAGCTATATTTCTATAATGTGACTATTGAAAAGGATTCAAATCAATCGATTATGATAAGTTGATAAGTAATTTCGTTCATGAATGACAGGAATAATTATTGTTTATTCAATTAGGTATGTTTCGTATTCCCTTGTCCCGTTTTTCTGAAAGACACATGTCATGTTATGTTAAACGCGTGTTTAATGTACTACGTACCTACCTGGAATTCAAGCACATCTGCTGAACCACAATTTACACTGTCAATGGAATAAAATGATTATTAATTAATTATACAGAATCTGATTTCACGTCAAAATCACGTCTCTGATTTTTAACCGTGACCTGAACTGCAAGTGAATTTTGGACTCATAATGCATGTGCTGAGCAGAGGGCCGGTCAAGAATGTGCTTAACCCTTTTGATGCGCTTATTGGCAGTGAATGATTGGGACAAGGACTGCTTATCAGTTGATCAAAATTCCAATAACTCATCAATTTTGTTCTCATGATTGACACTTCTGACGTAATTACGCAATTCAAAATGCTTAAACAAATTACTCTCGTGTTCCTTCTACTTCACATTATTATGCTCTATCCATGAAAAATTAAAATTGTATGCAAATTGTATTCAAATTCTTTAGATTAATATCTTTGATGGATTATGCCATGTTTGCTATCAATTTTTAAAATATTTTTTATTGGAAACGGCCAAAGTATATGGTTAGGTGTTAACTTGAGGAAAATAATCTTAAATTAGATACAATATCATCATAAATCAAAATTATCGGACAGCAAAAAATCTTACACATGTTCATTATTTGCTGTACAAGTCATCCCCATAATCATTGGCTTCCTGACTGTCCGCAGGACCTCCGTACGACCCTGGTCTGCTATTATTTGCTCCTTGATCATCATAATCAAATCCACCGTCATCACTAGCACCTTGACCTTGGTTTTGATCTCCACCTCCTGGGAAGCCACCTTTATGATTGTTTGACTGTAGGGCGGCAGGTATCGGAGGTGGAATATGAGGAGGATGTTCACCACCACCTTCATCATCATCATCAGTGGGTGGACCATCGTATGGACTATTGCTGGCATAAAATGATCGTGGAGGTTGCGGACGGTGGTATGTGGGTATTGCTGTTTGTCCAGACACTCCAGGGAGAGCTTGCGATCTACCACCTCCAGGAGTTGCTGCTGAAGCGGCGTTTTTGGTGCCTTGTCCAGGAAGCTGTCCCTTCTCAAGCATCTCGGCCAAGTCCAGAATGCCCCAAATGGCATCATCACCCCCATCGTTATTCTCTGCTTCGTTTTGAGGATTATTTTGAGGTTGATGGTGAGGTGGAGGTGGTACCGGTGGCTGAGATCCTGGTGGGGGTGGTCCCTCCTCGAAAACGTCCAAGTCTGGAGGATCTGGCACATGAGTATGCTGAGGTGGAGGAGAGCCATTATGTTGCCGTCTTTCATCATCATACAAAGAGTTTTCTTCTCCTGCTGCTGCTGAGGTGGTATGCTTAAATGGTGGGGCATGATGATTTTGAGTGTATGGAGGCTCACCGTGAGGTGGTGGCTCAAAAGGTGGAGAGTGATACCCATGTTCCTCCTCATACAAGGAAGGATCTGAGGTGGGCGGTCGAGGTCTCGGGGGTGCAGAACCTAATCCTGGGGATGGTGCATGGAAGTGATCAATCCCGTGCTCGTATGATGGTGGAGGTGAACTCATCGAATTATGACCACGGCCCCGAGGACCACCAGGACGACCGCCCATGGGGTTATCACGAGGACGAAACCCACCACCACCTCCATGATGATGAGGAGGATGATCATCAGGTCCAGGTCCTGGTCCACCGTCGTTTATATCCGGCTCTTCCCCAAAACCAGGAGGTGGTGGTCCCCCAGGTCCTCGTCCAGGTCTTGGGGGTGGAGGCGGAGGTGGGGAATTACCAGTTTCAATTCCGTTACTATTTCCGCCATATGCAAAACTATCCGCATACGGACTGCTCTGAAGACTTTGTGCCTCTTTACTGTTGTGATATGGACTTAAAGGATGTTGAGGTCCGTAGTAATGCTCTAGTGAGTGATAATCCACCATGTTGCCCATCGGAGTGTCCAGATTTTCTGCCGCATATCGAATGAAGCCTTCATAAGGGTCGATACCTGGTGGGAAACTGGATGCAACTCCGTTAGTGTAAGGATTCAACTTGTTCGCCATTGGAGTAGGACTTGGCGTGCCGAGACCAGCTCCCAAGTTGTTTTCATCAGCAAACCCTAAAACAGGAAGGGATAACTTTCCATTGTTCTTTTGCATATCGGAAGTAATGTCAGGTTGGTGGGGTCGGAAGTCCATGATTCTTGGTCCAGGTCCTGTCCGTTGTTCATTTGACATTGGGGGTTTACGATGATGAAAAATGTCTGAAGGTACACCAGAAATATGACGTGGGGAAGATGGGATCATTTTTTCTAGGAAAGACTTTTCCTTTTTGTTCGCGAATTCCGGAATTGGATGCAAAGATGATGTTTGTAACCCTTGCTTGCTTAAATGACCTTGACGTTTAATTTGCTGTAGAGAAGAGGAGGATGGATGAAGAATCATTGTTTTCACTTCACTAATTTGACTTTCTCCAGTAACCATTGTTGGTGGGGGTCCATGAATAACAGAGCCATCATTTCCTCCATTTCCTCCAACAACAATTACGACCTTACTTCCAGGGGGAGGTTTAGGAATCGATATTGGCAGGGCTAGCACTTCATATTTTCCTGGCAGAGTGGAGAAGATAAGTACTAGGACCGATGGCTATGAAATGTGAAGTATAATTAACGAATTACTATAATAAATGATAAAAATTTTAAAACTCGATAAAAATATTCTCTTACCAACAATGAGAGTAGCACGCTTTGCATTTTTCCTGTTTGTTAATCTGTTCCCAAGCTCATTTGTGAGAAGACTGGTCCTCCACCACATTTTGACGCGACAAGTCCTTCAGGAAATAAAACCAAATTTTTCTTTCAGAATGAAAAACTTTCACTTTAATTGTTTTTCCGTTAACCCACACCCACTTAATCTTCCCATTAGTTAGGAAATCAAGAGATAATAGATTGCAGATGGATGTGAGCATGTTGCAAGTTTAATTTGTTTTGTTTTCCTGCAAATGTTCAAAGAAGTGTCTAACAATTAAAGTACGGCAATTCATTTTGTTTTAGGTTTTATTTCTTTTCTTGTTGAGCTAACAATTAACAAAAACAACAATAGCGATATCAATGAATAGAACAGTATAACAAGCCTGAAGTGAACAATGAAAATGTCAGTCTGCTGAAGAGATTGTTTCATGAGCTATGAATGTATTGTTTCTTGTTTCAGGCTAATGAAAAATACGATGAAAATGCATCCATGCATCTTTTCGAAATTGCCTAAGCGAATTTTAAAAATCTATCACACAATCCTTATGTATTTGAGGGACATCAGTGCCCCCATCCTTTCCACCCCCAACCACTCCAACCCCATCCGCCTAGAAGTCAAATAAGCCATAGAATTAGAAATTGTAGCATAGGTATTTACATAATATTCTTCAGAAAGAATCTAGTGTTCAGTAAATTAGTGGAACCCGTGTCTTACCGTGACCTCCTTTACCACCGTAACCCCCTTTACCTCCATGACCTCCTTTATGACCATGCCCACCATGGCCGCCACCGTGACCCCAACCCCAGCCACCACCTATAAAATATCAATGCGCAAATTTATTCAGAAGACTGTATGTAGGTAAGTGGAATTTCTTAAAATCTTAAATGATTTTGGAGAACAAATCTTTGATTTTTGTTGTCATGGCTAATCGTAAGATACCGTTTTAAAACAACGCCTAGTCGCACTTCCTAAGCCTACATCGTAGTATTAATGAAAACTATATTAATTAACTAAACACTACAAATATGTGAAAACTCAACAGTCAATATGAGTCATTTTTATTTTTTTAAACATAACTGGCTGCCTTTTTGCTTTTTTTTTTCTTCCAAATTTGTAATCCTGAAAAATTTTGAGTAGTTCTTATTTCGTAAAAATGAAAAATAACTTTTTTGAAATGTCTCATGTTCTCATTGCAGACACTAAATGGTATTTTTAAGTCTGGATCCTGGAACCGGGTTTAACATTCCAAAAAAATATTTAAAAAATATTTTCTGTAACCCTGTTACAAGGGTTCATATATATAGCCGATACATGTGTATTTTATTTGCACACAAAATTCCATTAAATAAAACCAAAAGATATTTCTTGAAGCTATCCCATACTCACAAAACAATAGATTTTATTTATCGGAGAAAAACAAATAACAAGAAAACAACAACGAAAAACTCATTTATTTACATATATTTGTACATCGTGTAGTTGTAAAACGAAAACATAATAAGCAAAAACACAAAAACTTGAAACAAAAAAATTAAGAACAAAGGTAGCAGTCTGTTTAAACGATTTCTTAGCACTTTACTCGCTTTCGAAAAGTCAAAAGCAACTTGACAGTGAGAAAAAAAGCGCTCTTTATGGTACCGTAATGGTCGCTTTGACTACTACTTCCGTCTACGGTGATATCCTGTTTCAATTGATTTAATTCAATAATTGGTTAACTTTTTTGTATAAAAGAAAGTTGACACAGCGACCCAAAACTACTTACCTCCATGACCGCCATGACCTGTCAAAGAAAAAATAAATTGTTTTCAATAGTTATTTACCGCTTACATTGATTAATTGGCCATCTTATGTTCATTATTGAATGCGCCATGTGACTTACCATGCCCTCCGTGACCCCAGCCACCCCAACCCCAACCTCCATGACCTCCATGTCTAAAAATGTTTGAAATAGAAACAAATTGAATCAATTATAAAATAACTTTATTCATTAAAAAGTTTGAAGGTTAATCTTACCCTCCTCCACCTCCATGACCACCCCATCCTCCCCAACCGCCCCATCCACCCCAACCTCCCCATCTAAAAATAGAAGATGAATAGCTTGCCTTATCTTTTCAAAAGTACAATAAAGTGTCCTATCGCTTTTTCACAAAAACTGTTACCCTCCATGTCCTCCCTGGCCACCTCCCGCCCAACCAGTGGTAATCACGATTACTCGTCCTTTGTCTCCCTTCCCTTTCGTCCCTTCAATTTCTGAGAGGGTCAGGCACAGCACCAAGCACAAAAGCATCTATCCCACAATTCACACCCACATATTAAAAAATCCGTTAATTACTAATCCCAGTAACCTTTCATTCACCGCTCGTTTATAAACTTTTATGAAAATTGCTGCAGGCAGGCTTTCATACTATGATTACCATTTTAAGGATTTCCATTTTACCCCACAGTTCTCCACAAAAACTGTGGTGGCTCTAGTATTTTATTCTCCAATGAGTCAACTCTCTGAATAATCTACACACACAAGTAATTCAAGTATCTTCCTTTAAAATGCTATTTTAATGGTTCAGTGGACACGTTCAAAATTGAGACTGACATCCTGTCCGCCATCATCACTCGCATTTATTTATATCCTCTGCTCCTCAAAACTTTCCCCTTTACACAGTCCATTCATCAATCCGTCCAAAAACTTGCTGATACCCAAACGTTTTTAAGAATGTGGGAAAATTCTATTTTTAAGGAAAACACTGATTAATTATTTAACATCAGTTCACACACACATCCCTTCAAAAAATGCCGGATCCCTTGAACATGCATGTATTATGTAAAATCTGAACAATTGATTTATTTCATTATTACGTGGCACTATGCTATCTACCTAAATTACTTAACGCTACGCACGACACATCTTTTCAATCCCTTTATTGATTAGAAAGTCGCCCGAGCAAAGGGACTCCTTAACAAGAAGGTATAAACGCTTCTTTTAAAATGCTGCATTATAACAATCCATATATATTATGAATGCACTAGAAGAAACATCTAGCCATTTTTGGGAAAAAATAAATTACATTTTTGCTTCTGTTTTGGCCGCTGAGAAATAATTTCTCCTAAAACTACGTTTATGAATGAAAATAATATGGTGAATAGACTTTTCAATCAGATTTTCTCATCTCACCTTCCTTTATTTCTTTAAAAAATGCTGTATCATTCAATCGTGATCTCTACTATATAAGATCGGAAATAAATACCATATATTCTATAGAATCCTTAGGATACCCTTATCATGAGTAAAATAAGCTTTTTGCAATAACGGACGACCGGACTTTGGCGAAAGATTGGGGATATCAGTGGGAGTACGAATCCCACATTTCTCGATGGAGTTCAGATTTGGAAACTTTAGCGCTGGGTCCATGTAATCTGTCATGCAGTACGCGTGATCGTTCCATATTTGTCGTAAAGATGAGTCCCGCCTTTTGAAAAACAATTAAAAAATAAAACGGAATTATTTATATATATTATTATTATTTATATATATAAAACGAAATTATTTATGCTAAAATTAGTTTTACAGCTTGGCTTATTACTTGTCTACGTCCACGTGTGCCAACGGTCGCTTGAGCCACCCTTTATATGACGAATGAAGTCTGGCAGCACTCACACAAAAGTCCAAATTCCTGACACTCTTTTCCAGGTCAATACTCATGAAAAGTTTTTGGAAAAGAAGATAACCCTTTCCAGGGTACTTCCATCGACGGATCACCAAAGGTGAAAACAATCTATACCAATGTGACTCTAGAACGCTGTGATCTGAGGCAACCTCTTGGAAATAGTCTGCGCAGTAATAATGAGCGAAATTCATCAGTTTCCAGATTGATTCCATAAGAAGGTCGTAATTGACCCCGTCTACTTTTATGAAAGATGGCATCTCTACAAGGAGATGGTAAAGAGTTCCATTTGGGAATTTCTTTTTAAGAAGGGGAGCCTCGTCTGTGCAATTTTTCCCAACTTTAAATTCCAACTCCTCAGCTTTGGCACTGCATCTTTGAAGGGTTTCTTGAATCCTAATTGTGGTATCTTTGTCCTTATCCAAGTGATTCGGAAATTGGAGGAAGCTTTCATGAAGGATGGCTTGGAACAGGAGGTATATTTGATCAACAAAAAATGGACGAACCATCGACTCTGGGCAAGCTATCAAGAATATCTGTTTCACGATATCGAGAAACTTCCAGGTGTCAAATTCCATGTCAAACGTGTCATTTTTAAAATGAACTGCCATAAGCCTCTCTGTAATCTTGTGAGTTTCTTGATCCACCCGTTTTTCCACCATGTGGACTTCACTCGGAGACATGAGCTTTCCATTGGCTTCTTTTGCCAAGAGCACTGAAATGTCATCCGTGTCCTTATTGAAGCCTTCATCAATCCTGCCATATTGTTCGCATTTCATATCGTAACCCTCCGTGTCCCCGTCCATTGAACTCTGCAAAATGTCAAAATCGATTTCTGAAGGTAACATTTGGGTCCGACGACCTCCCTCTCCGATTTGACTGGAAAGTGGAGCATAGCACACATTTTTGGCAAGGAAGAAGCTCGCATTTGTTGGGGACTCTAGACGAACTCGGTAGTATCCAAAGAGAGAGTATTGGCCTTTAATCAGGCATTGTTGCAGAATTCCCCGGTCATTATTGATACGCTGCTGGAATGAAAATTTGACTGAAGGTGGACCCCAAGTTAATATTTCTACAATATCTGGATCGTTGACAAATGTGACATGCATCCCGTGTTTAAGTTTTCGATTGCTAAAAAATAGACGACGATGTGAGGTAGAGATGATTGCACCAGAACGCTCGTCTTGGCCGATAGGAACTGCTCCAATAATTCGCTTTCCAATCTCGTCGTGATGCATGCAACCTCGTGTGCCTGGCCTAACAGTGAAAATTATGGGACCGTCTTCGCAAAATTCTTTGTACACAGCCCATCTATACAAAAAAAGAGTGTGGTTTGCTATAGATTTGTTTTAAAATTCTCAAAATGTCCTATTTTTAAAGATTTTCTTACACTCCACGCTCGAAACAAATTTTATGCACAACCATTGGCTCTGTGAACCAAAAGCCATACTTGCATCTGTCAGAGGTTGTTTCAAATATTGTGCCATTTAGACATAATTGCAATTTCCAGGAATAAGCTTGAGTTATTATTAAAGCTACTTGCAGAATTACAGGGAAAAAGTAATACATGAGAGTAAATTTTATTATTCGTGACTTGTGTACAAGTTTAACGTCCAAAAAATAATACCATTTCTTAAGGTAGAGTGTATATTCGCAGGTGAAATTGTTCCTCATCAAATAAGTGAGGTTTAACTAGAGTACGAGAATGCCGGGAGTGCAGTTGGGATGGGTATTATAATTTTACTTACGACTTGGGTGTAGAATGCATGTAGAGTAGATAAAACAGCATGAATTAAAAATTGTCAATTAGAACTAGCGTACTATGTGTTTTAGTGTATTTGTTACATTAATTCCTGGAAGCAATAAGGCCTCTATTGTTTTTGCTGTACCAATTGTAAACGATGAAAAAACGGTTTACTGAAACACTATGCATTACTGTGACAGTTCATTCAAATATTATTAAGCATGCGTACTTGTGTTCTTTTGTACACATCATGCATAAAAAATCATGAGCATAGATACCACACATTTTTATTACTACTTTAACTGTATTGACTTCTTTGTGCCAATATACATTTACCTGCTCAAGAAATTCAAGATTACAAGAAAAAATAAGCCCAAAAATCATTTAACAATCATTTTTTCGCCAGTTTGTAAGCACCAAATCTTGCATCTTCATTCATCCAAAATACCTAATCCTCATAATTTATCCTCCCATTTCCCATAAAGTAAACTTTTCTTGCCTTAAGCTATCATGTAATCATGTACAATGGGCAATATAGTGTTTGCCAACATCTAAAAATCACATATCGCATCATTCATCCTCATCATCATCTTCAGTTTGTACGTGATTTAGCGAGCAAATATGTGCATAGTGCATTATTCTTGTGCATCCTTTTTTCAACGATCACAACAATGCCAGTAACTCTCTATGCATTCGTTTTTTTTTTGACAAAGCCATTTCGAATTTTTTTATTCTCAGGCAAAAATGCACCGTTTTATTTCATGTCGTGTCATACTGAGAGACGATGACGAGAGAAGACGGAAGGAAAAAAAAACGAGACTGACTGCATGTGTTTCTATTGTTATATTTTCATGTAATTCGAAAGGTGAACAAAAATATGGACTGGGATGAAGAATTCTTTGAAAATCTTCGGGACTCATGCATTTCATCTATATATTTTTGAAAAATGCTAATGCATTTCTGTTCTCTTTACATAATAATCAGCGTTTCGGACTCCTCCTAGCTTATATTCCGTTAAAGCATAAAGAACACGACAACTGTGACGATGACGCAGGTAGGTACTACGTAAAAGTTATAGCATAACAATTCATTTTCGCTAGCAAAAAAATGTGGAGTTAGTGGAGTACGGTTCTGCGAATTTCTTTGATATATATTCGATAAGGACAAGAGCGAGTTAGCGAGTAGTATGAAAGTCAATTGAATGAATGTAATTGCTGCAGTATTTTAACATGGTGTAAATTGGGAGGATTTGTTTGTTCCGTTTGGTTAGGTTTTGAATAAATTTGAAGACGTATTTATAGAAATAAACAAACATGATGATCGGTTTTTAGTAGGTAAATTCGGACGGAGTAAGTTAGATGTAGATGTAACTTTGGAATATTTGAAGGGAGAAAAACAAGTACAGTACAACGTACAACATCTAAAGCAAATTTTCCGCAAACCAACCTCATCAACCGAAATAATCAGCATGCAAGCATTCGAAATTAGCATAAAATCAGTAAAGAAAGATTTTTCAAAGCAAAATAGAAAGAGGAACCGAAAGGGTAAAAACTGCGTGTCAGAGCGGCGGAATTTTTTGTAGCTTTTTAGTATCAAAGCTCCATTCGCATTTTTACTATTTTACAACCGTTATAAAATGTCATGCTGCATTAGAACAGGTGCGGATTCTTTTACCATTTCACCACACCCCAAATAATTCAATTATGTACTTATACAGCGAGACAAGTCAATGAAATTATATGACCTTTGTCGTACACTGCAATAATCGTAACCATCAATATTATGCATGCATTTATGTGTAAAAATATTAGATGATTAGAGATTACTGTGCATCATTCATAAATAGTTTGCTTGTACGCTTTCCTGATGTAAAGTCGTTTATGTGGTTACATTTATGCAACGGTTATGTCACTCGCGGATATATCCTGGAAATCCAGAGAGACAATGTAGTAGAAAGTAGCAATAATCCAATAATGTCTGCTGATAAGATTATTATACTCAACTAAATGCTAAATTGCATTAATTTTACTCTATTCATTTGTAAGATATCTGTTTCCTAGCACCCACCTTAAATATTGTGCATTCAATACTGCTTGACAATTAGTGCCTAATAATTAATATTACACCCAAAACTCTCATCCGCATCGATGGCAAGTTCAAGCTTTCACAAAATAAAATTCTTTCCCAGAATCTTCCAGTATATCCATAGAGTCTACACTCTACCCTAAACAGTGTCAAAAATAAAACTGGCTTCGTATGATTTCTCTATTAGTTAAACATGTGCTTACTCAGCAGGTGCCCGAAAATTCATACCTGTTTTAAAAGCATGTAGACATTATATTTTGTATTATGTACTTAACTTTATATAAAATGCATTTTATCTTCCGTGCAACGCTATGCATAAAGTTCACATAAAATTCTCATTCCCAGCCCCACCGCATCCCGGACAGCTCAATATTCACTCACTTTTTCTCTTTTTACTACTACCACATCCAACTACCTGCTACTGCTAGTAGTTACTTTCAATGGTAAGTAGTTTCCTCCCTCTACATATTCGTTTCCGTCCTACCTGCGCAATGCACTTCTCATATTATAAATCCGACGCAATTTATATGTATTTAGACTACATCATAAATATATATACACAGTAGTGAGTAGGACTAGTAGCAGTAAAACCAGCTAAAATTACTACATGATCATGATCATACACCTTTCCCTTGTCTGGTTTTGTACTTACAAACTAACAAAATATATAAATTTGTGCAATTCTCTCGCATGTTCCTCTCCTCATCTCACTCGTCAGTCCTTTTTTTCATTTCTGTGGTAGTGGAACAATGCCTGCCTCCCTACTACCTGCATGATCACTTTGGTATCCCATCATCATTCGTCGTCATCCTTCTCAGGTGTAATTAACAGAGCAACCAACCGAATCCCATGCTATGAAATGAACATCATCTCATGATGAGGATGAACAACAGGTATGCTTACAACAATACACACGGCTCACACAACAATCAAGAAAGAAAAGCCGCATCTCTCGAAAAACACATTTTTTGACTCCATTCCACAATAATGATATCCTACAGACACATACCGCTTCTGACTTCTGGTTCTGATAATGCATCCCTATGTACACAATACATTGTTACACATCCCATATCCCCATCATTAAAATAACATTGATGCCAAAAATAATGCCAATATATTATCCCCGACTCTCTGGATCCCATAAAAAATTTTCCCATGAACCATTATTAACTTAACAATATACAGGTATGTACAGGTATATGCATATTATGATAGTGATGTTGGTCAATGATCATTTTCTGATTTGTTATAAATGTTTTTGTGTAGAGTGCAAAATTCAGAAGCAAAATACGAAACAAGATGATTACTATTTAGTTTCAGACTACAAACCAGACCGGTGCTGGTGGTTTGGTGATGGAGAGAGGTGGGCTCCGTGTGTTGTTTGGCAGTGATGCTTAAAATGCAGGCAAAAAAATTGCACAATACTGCAATATAAGCCTTTAGGCACAAAAAGTGTTCTGGTGAATTTCCTCATGTGATGATGAGGTTTTATTCGAGTTGACTTGATTCTTGATTGGGATTACTGCACATTCAACACTCGGAGAGCTGTAATAAACCCTTCCCCTATTGTGTTTAGAGGAGAGCATTACATATTATTGTTGTGTATGATTTATCACGTAATAGGAAAACAGGTAAATAAATAACAATTGACGGTATACACAAGTATGTAGGGTAGGGATATTAATAGTGCAGCAAAACAATAAATCTGTAGAAGGGGTATATTGCGGTTTGTTACTGCGGAAAATCCGTGTAATAGAAGCCATATACTATCGTGAGATGTATTTTTGCTGCAACTCATTTCCCGTCGGATTTACGTATTTTTTTGGGTTCCGTCCCATCATTGTCATCCCATCATCATCATCATCTTTTTCTTACCTGAGTTTGAAACATGTAGTCAGAATCAGAACAAAATTATTATTTATGATGGTCCCTCCTCATTCTTCGTGTAGTAAAAATGTGATTGGGCATATGGTGGACATAGTGGTGATTGCTGCCTGCAAGGCATTTCATATTATTGCATGGAGATATGTACAAGTTGTGAGGAAGAGGAGCATAATTTCTAAATTTTTATTTTGTCAGCGAGTCAGTCCATTGTTGTTGTCACACAAGAGAGGAGAGAGATGAGGCTGCTCTGGGGAATGCATCTGTCTCTATTTTTTGGAGGAACTTTACTACACAGATCTCTTATGAACCACTTGTAGGGTTGCTGCAATGCAGATTTTATAGAGAGAAAAAAATTTTGTGAACTGATTGCATGATGAATTAACTGTGCTGCTGTGTGTGTGTATTTACTGTTTGTTTGCTGATGGCGTTTTATTTGTGTGTGAGGCTAAATGGCTATAAAATAATTTTATTAGTTGGCCCATTTCTGTAAATGAAATCTGTGCGCAAGAGTCTGCCTGCTTATTAATTGTCTCCATAAAATTTGTGAAGCCGGCTTGGCAAACAAGTGATTATTGTCACAAAAAGAAAACTGGTTCAACAGAAACAGACATGTATAGCCGGAATATGTAATCGAAAAGATTACCTGTGTGTGAGCATCAAAATCATGACAGAGATTTCCTCCCATTCTGGATCCAGTAATGGAATTCAACGCTTTCTGTCATTTCAACATGGTTGTGTGTAGCAATGTTCACACATAAAAAAATTATTATTAGATGAACTGAATTAGCGTGACGTGATTTTGATTATTTTTATAAGAGATTTTTTTTCAGTTTCATTATTGAATAAAGTCGCATTGTCGTGTTTCGTGTTTGCAAAGCAGTTGTTTTTATTGTTGTCGTCATGAGTCAGTCAGAATGCGGGTCTGGTGAGAGGGGATGATATACATTTTGCAGTGCAATTCAAGTGCGTACATCCGCTCATCATCATTCATGATCATGATGATGACGAGAGGATGTGGAAATTGGGAGCAAAAACTACATAGAAGCGATATATATACCTTAATTTAAAACGAATAATAAGAAAAATGATAATTATTATTGGAGTTTTTGAAAGTGAAGTAATTAACGAAAGAGCAACACAGGAAGTGGAGTCTTTCGTTTGAACTGCTTTTTTTTGTAAGTATCGTCAAGAGTTGAATTACCTCATGATATTGTGGCAAGAACTAATTTCTAAAGAGAGAAAAAAAACATCATTAAAATTCTGTTTAAAATTTAAACTGATGATGTCATCATCGTCACGTTTTGATTATTTATTATTTCTGTAAAAGTAAGTGAGTCATTCAATTAAGGATGAATTGGAAATCTGTCTTCTTGCTTTCTTGAGAATATCAATCAATTTTCAAGAAGATAACTTTTGTAATTGCTTAAAACTCTCATCAAAAACCAATTAGTCTGTTATCACCATCTTCATTTTAATTAAAAGCAGTCTTTAAGCTAACAAACCATATCTTAAAATTAAGTTTTACATGCGGTACGTGCTAGCTACAAAATGTTTAGATCTCATGACTCATGACAGACGACGACCACACTTTCTGAAATTCATTGATCCCCTGCGACCTTCAACGTTGAGAGGTTTTGAGAAGAAAATATATCAGATAATTGTAGAGAGAGAGGCTTTCTTCAGGTTAGTAATAATTTGTGAAGGAAATATAAGGCCATAAGAGCGTGGGAAATCTTGTGTCAGTGGAACTTGACGAGAAGAGAGCGAGCTGTGCGAACAAGCATGGTCATTTATGAATTTAAGCGAAAAAAGTGAAGGCGTTCGTTCACTCATTCAGCTTTTCTCACAATATCATATTTTCAAAACATTTTTGTCTTCATTCTTGCCATTTTTACTTCAGACTTCATTCGATACCCTCGAGGCACATGGCCGTGTAGTCGTGTCTCATCTTTGTGTACACATCGTTTGTTCATCAAAAGTCTCTGAAAAAAATCAAAACTGCATCTCTGTCTGTTTCTGTGTACCAAATCAAATGTTTGTAAATTGAAAAATAAACGCATTTTATTCACTTTTATTAATAAAATTGTGTGGTAAACGGTACACCACCAGAGTGAATAGTGATGCATGAAAAGTTCAGTAAATTTAATGACGATTTTGTGTATTTAAGGCACGAATTTTTTTCTTCTAGCGCTACAGGAGGTCATTACCGTAATTTTCCTCCAAAAATGATTGGCATAACGAACGTGAAGAAGAGATCCTTTCGTTCATAAATGAAAATTGAATAATGACATGTCGTGACTACAAGTGTACAAATTGAGAACGTAAAAAATAATATTGTGACTTTTTTTGTGGTTTTTTAAACTAGAGAAATAATGGGAGCCGTTAGTAGACTACTTCAGCAAACTGGTAATGAGTTTATGGCAGCTTCCTCTTCTGGGGAAAAGGCGACAAGGAAGAAGAAGAAAATCACAAGATTTTGAGGAGACATTTTCAATTGCAGAGCAATAGCATCATCATCATCAACGTCAGCAGAAATGAATAGCTTCTCTATGCTCTTGTCTTTGTTCTTGTGTGATAGATAGCATTTTTCGGTTGGTTGGTGGAGGTGTTGTACCAAGTCGTTACTGTTGGTGGATGTGCTTCAAATATAATAGAATAAAGGAGTACCGTTAGAGCTGACAATTGACAAGTAGCATCGTCATTGCTCTCTGTGTCATCATCAGAAAAAAAATCATGCACATCATCATGTACTTGAGTGAAACTTGTGGATTCATTCTTAATGTTAATGATTGTGTGATCACCGCAAAAATCAGGAGTGATGAATGACAAAAGTGGTGGTAAACAGTTGTTGATATCTGACAAGCAACACGAAAAAAATTCAGACATTGTTATCATCAACAATCAAGATGCACGACGGCGACGGAGATGATGTCAAATCACGTGAAAAGGAAATTTGGAAGACTTGGGATTTCTTAAATGATAACACCTAAGAAATGGAAGTATTAAAAAGGACTAGTTGAAATCTCAAATTTCTACAATAAAAGATCAAAGCCTAACTTTACACACGTAATATAGTTTAAACGTGATTATCATAAATGAATATAAACTGTTTATGAAAGCACCTTTAATTTTAACTGCGATTTGTATTGTTAATCGTGCCATTGTGACTTAAGAATGACATTATTTTAAGATGTGCACCGCATCAGCGCAATGCTGAACTTCACATTGAACCTTTTGTTTTTCAAATCATGGACTATCATTATAGGAGGAGAAGAACAATCGTGATTAAGTGAAAAGCTGACACCAGGAACGGGAAGAGTTTCCTGGATTTTAATTTTTTTGTGTCATTCAGAGGTGGTGGTATTATATTTTACCAAGATGATTATCAACGGGATGAACTATTACTCGAACACTCTTCGGTAAGATTTTGTTTCATTTTGACGTTATTAAAAACTTCAACGTTTTCTTTCTGGTCGATTGAATAATAGGTGAATTGTAGACTGATGGAAGGAGTGAATTTGATCAAGTTGAATACCTAAGTTAAAACGTAATGCATCAGAAAAAGTTCCATTACATAACCTAAGTTGACCTTAGTACGATTCTTCTAAGAATGCATGTACCAAGTATAAAATGAAACGTAAATGTCTGTAAAGCAAATACTTACTACTTACATAGTATTCATAGTATTGAGTCTCAACTCTAAGAAGTATGTATCAATGCAACGTAAAAAATTAAGGAAAGAAAGCCGACTGATCATTCATGCATGGCAATATGTAATAATATGTTGACTTATACTTGTTGAATTGGTACTATACATTATACAAAGATGGTTGACTTGCAAATTCCAATTACCGTTTGGAAGTAAACTTTAAATCAAGTTGATCGGAAGCCAAGTGAAAGAAAGTGCCATATATATACATAGGTACATTCATTGAATGACTTCCATAATGATGGTCGCTCGTCGGTCGGTAATGAAAGCCATTTTAATGGAGTGAGAATAACCGAGTATCATCATTATCATAAAACCTAAAACGTCGTGATCACTAACAACAGAAATTAATGCATCCAAGAGCTAAAAGAGCAGAGTAGAAAGGAACGATAAGAAGACATGAAGATGACGATGATGATGGATGCCCACATTATAGACGCACGAACGAAATGACAACTCTTTTGCTGATATCATGACGATAATGTTGTTCATGATAATCATTTCATTTTTCTACCGCTGTATATAGAACCTTGCAACAACATTATTATTGCATCATTTGTTAGGGTTAGATACAAGCCCATGTTATTCTTTGGCTTTTGCATGTGGAAAGCTTTTATTATGGACAATATATAGTGCAATTTCATGATGGCATATAATAATAGTACACACGTAATTATCACACTCTAGTAGACTTTGTTGTATGCGATGATAATGATGATCTGTGCATTTTATCAATACACGAATGATAATGGCCTCTCTGCAGAATGAAATGTCAGTCAGTCAAGTCACAGGATACATCCTTTTCGTTGTATATTCAATTTTCATTATTTTTCATGCTACAATTTTCCCCACGTTATTTCGTAATTTAGAGGAAGAGAATGTATCTCTTGTCTGGCAAATTAAAAATGTTGATGTCTGATCTCGAATGAACAACGTCGTGATCTCTAGAGCTGGCTGCAGCTGGAACGATACTCTTTCGCATTCGTTTCCACTTTTCCAGTCTTTTATCTCCTCCCGACGCTCCAGCGACAGCAGCGAATCGTCGAGTGTTGTACGCGTAGCATTGCGTTTTCATCTGTTGTATCGGTTGCTGATAAAAGTGGAGCACTGGAACTGGAACAGAAGTGCAAAAAACTAGTAAGTGTAAACGAGTCTGGAATTATAGTTTCTACTGCGTTTTAACGTTTCTCTGTATTTAGGTGAGCAATTATCGATTCGTTTTTAAGCAACTAAGCAAGTGTGGAAAATACAGAGGAAGCTGTGGTTTGGTTGGCCTTTCAAAGTTTTTGTGTGAAATTGTGTGGCGGTAGTCGCTTAATAAGAAAGGTTTTTGGGGGAATGTTTCCTCATATTGAAAATTCTTCAAGATAGAGAACAGACGTGAAGAGTCATTTTGGAATTAATTATTAAGTTTGTGTCAATTTGTTTGATTAATTTAGAACGATGAGTGGAACAGTTGACCCTGTGTTCAAGCAGATCCCGAAGGGATCCACCTGTTTCCTAATTTGGAGGATTGAGGTAAGAAAAAACTCTTGTCAAACTTGTTAAAGTAAAAAAAAACTTGCATAACTGTGCATGTATGTATTATACATTTATTTTATGTAATGCAATGAAATTCATATGAAAATTTTGGTAAGAAATGCTTTGCAATTTTAGTACATGGTTTGATGGAAATGCCAAGCGAGCAAGCATTCCACGGCCAGAGGAGACTAAAAGTTACAAGATATTGCATGAGAGACCGATAAAGCGATAAATGAATGACGTTTGTAACGAGACGAGTATGCGAATTAGGCGTATCGTTCCATAGTTTAATGAAATAGAAGTACATACATGCACCGGTGACTGCTCTTATCTTTTTGAATAAAAAACAATGGATATTTTAAAGTTCCAGTTGGTCTCCTTATCTATGATAAAATAATCCCTTGTAGTATTTTAACAAAATAAATGTTCAGTAAAATCGCTGAGAAGTTGAAGTGTCCTATAAAATTTAATTAAGCTATACAATGGATGATGATTAATCAGCCAATATAGAGTATGAGGGATTATTTTTAAGATTGAAAATTATGTAATATTCCGAATTCTACAGAAACTGCAACTTGTGCCCCTTCCCCGTGACCAGTATGGCTCATTCTACAATGGAGATGCTTATATTGTATACAGTGCCACCGAACCAGGTCATGCTGGAGGTCTCAATTTAAAGGTATTTATGAGCATTCATTACAATGTAAGCTAGAAGAGTGAAAAGAGGAATGTATGTTTCATCTTTGGCATTTCCTGTCTGACCAAAGGTTCGTGAAGCTCGCGTTCTGGAGCAGCACATCCACTTTTGGCTCGGCTCAAACGTGAGCACAGATGAAGCTGGGGTGGCAGCGTACAAAACTGTCGAGCTGGACGACTTCCTGGGCGGAGCACCTATTCAGCATCGAGAGACAGAGGGAGCCGAGTCACAGCGATTCCGATCCTACTTTTCTAATGGAATCAGGTAAATTGAGCGTTATGCTTGCATTCTCATCTCTATAGCCTGTAAGGATTATATAATAAGCTGCTGTCAAAGCCGCCGCATCACTTTTACTTCCTTTTCGGGTAATTAAGCACTGTAGCAAACCAGGTTAATTACATGCGCTTTTCTACATTCAACTCTGAATTTATAAGGCGTCTACTATATAGCAGGGGATAATTTAGGTAATAATATGGAGTAGTTGTGCAGCTTGCAGCACAGCCCTCGAAAATGTTAACACACGAGTAAAATTACCAATAAGAACATATCTCCTTTTGTTTTTTTGCTGGCAATTTACTTTCCTGTTTATTATATGGAATGATTTTTTGAGAGATAAAAAATAATCCCACTTGCAATAAAAAATATCTCTACTTTCCCATTCACCATTATTCTTCCCACTTCTCACGCAGAGGAAAACCACAGTCAATGATGTTATAACTATGTACCTATTTCTATACTTGAGCTTTTGATGGTGATGAATTGATGAGTGAAATGACCTTGGCATATGGTTGACAATTTTTTACTCGTGTAATTTACTGTTTACAATTTACATCGTGTATTCGATTTCCATGCATGGGATGATAGAATGAATTTTATCGAATGTAAAATGATAAGTTTTGAAGGGAAATTTGGAAGACCTGATAAACATACAATTAATTGATGTGAATTGAATATATTTATCTTGCACGTAATAACGTAATGTGCTTTTTATAACTTCCTGTTTTTGTACCACTTATTTACTTAAAAATTATAGATTACTTCAAGGTGGCATAGAAAGTGGCCTCAACCATGTCACCAACACTTTCTCTCCAAAACTCTTCTCCGTAAAGGGAAAGAAACGTCCAGTCATCCGTCAATTACCCAAGGTCTCCTGGTCCTACATGAACTCTGGAGACGCCTTCTTGATCCACTTGAAAGAAGCCATCTTCATTTGGGAAGGAAAAAGTGCCAATAATCTTGAGAAATTATCTGCAGCCAAAGTATCCACCCAATTTAAGGGAGAGTCAGGTGGTAAGGCGACCATAATTTTCGTTGAGGATGGCAAGGAAGAGTCACTTCCTGAAATTGAACGACAACTGTTCGAAACCCTACTTCCGCTTAAGGAGAAGAACCAGTTGCAACCTGAGACAAATGATGACGTGGTGGACAAGCAGATCACAGTAGAGATCAAGCTATACCGGTGTTCTGATGATGATGGCACGCTGAGAGTGACAGAAGTCAAGGCTGGACCTCTCCATCAGAATGACTTGAACTCTGGGGTAAGCTGAGACATCTTATTTTTTATATAATTCTCCAAGGTAAAATCTATACTTGGAAATTAATAAATATTTCCATAATTTTTTACCAGGATTCCTTCATCATCGACAATGGTCCTCGTGGTGTCTGGGTATGGATCGGAAAGCGAGCTAGTCCAAAAGAGCGCATTGAAGCAATGCGAAACGCACAAGGTTTCATCCGCAAAAAAGGATATCCAGACCAAACCCCAGTGACTCGAGTAATCGACGGCGGTGAGCCAGAAGAGTTCCGAACTCTGTTTTTCTCTTGGAAGGTGAAGAACGAAACTGTCGGCTTTGGTCGTCAACACTCGAACAGCAAAGGAATCGCAAAAATCGCACAATCTTCGTTTGACGCTTCCACGCTGCACGAAAAGCCTGAACTTGCTGCCAAAATGAGAATGATTGATGAGGGGTTAGGATCGAAGGAGGTGTTCAAAGTTCATGAATTTAAGCTTGTTGAAGTTCCCCTGGAGCATCACGGCCGCTTTTTCGAACACGACTGCTACCTTGTTCGTTATACATCTTCTGGGCCTGGAGAGCACATTCTTGTCTACTTCTGGTTGGGTCTGAAGGCCACCAATGAGGACAGAGGTTCTGCTGCCTTGCTCGCAAGAGACTTGGATGATGAGGTTGATGGAAGAGCGATACAAATTCGAGTAGTTCAGGGAAAGGAACCTCCTCATTTTATTGCCATGTTTGGAGGAGAGATAAGTGTCTACCTGGGTGATGCTGATGACAGTGGATATGAAGCAGTCAAACCATACCTACTTCAAGTGAGAGCAAACGCCAACCAGGAAGCAAGAGCCATTCAAGTGCCTATGAGAGCGGCGTCTCTCAACTCCAACGATGTTTTCATTCTCGCTGGAGAAATGACCACTTTCCTGTGGTGTGGTAAAGGATCCACCGGAGATGAGAGGGAAATTGCGAAAAAGATTGCGAGCAGGGATAGAGTTGATTGTTCAACGGTTTATGAGGGACAGGAGAGGGAGGAGTTTTGGGAGGCTATTGGAGGGAAGGAGGAGTATGCAAATGATAAGAGGCTTGCCGATGAAGATAAGGATCAACCTATTCGTCTGTTCCAGATTTCAAATGCAACTGGAAATCTGAAAGGTAAAGTATAGAGAACTTTTATCTGCAAACTAATCTAAGTTACATATCTTGAATCTCTAATAATTATTACTAATTATCGGTTACTCATTTTTGATTTGTCCATCTAGCTGAAGAAGTCATCAACTTTACTCAAGGAGATTTGATTGAAGACGATGTCATGCTTTTAGACGTTGGGCACACCATTTTCATTTGGTACGGCAAGGACTCAAATAAGGAGGAAAGGGAAGGAGCAATTAAAATTGGATGTGACTATTTGAAATCAGATCCCGCAGGCAGGGATCAGGACACTTCAATGTTAATCGTGAAGCAAGGTTATGAGCCACCCACTTTCACGGGATTCTTTGGTGCATGGGATCGTTCATTATGGAGCGTAAGACGCCACTCTTATCTATTTTGCTTAGATCTCAACCTTATATGGAAAGCAACCATCTAACTTTTTATTCTTGCCCTTCCTAGGATACTGTATCTTATGACCAAATGAAGTCAGAACTGAAGGCAGAGCAGCCCCCATTATCTGCTGCTACAATCAGTATGGTTCATACGAATGGAGTTGATTATGAGTCTAGTAAAAAGTATCCTTTGGAGGTGCTCCAGGAAAAGGATACAGAGAAGCTCCCCAATGATGTCAACCCTGCACAAAAAGAGGTATCCCCTTTAGCCTGATTAAGTTTATTATGAATCAACTTCAATAATTGTCCCCATGAACTGAAAAGACCATATTTAACCAACTTTTAACATTTACTATTTTTTCAGGTTCATCTTAACGAAACCGATTTCCAGGAAGTTTTCAAAATGGATTATAAGGCATTTAGCGACTTGCCCCAGTGGAAGAGACAACAGTTGAAGAAGGCAGCTGGAATATTTTAAAAGTGAATTTCACAATGTGCCTGTCAGCATCATTTTCCATTTGATTTCTAACGTGTCTCCTCTGCCATTAATTACTTATGCAAACATTTTTAAATCACGCTAACATACAGACACAGATAATATATTTGAATATGATAATAAGATAAGTATTGTAATTGTAAGCATTATAAAAAGAAGTTGACGGTAAATGCATGAATTGTGATGACTATTTCATAGTATTATCCACTACAATTATATTTCTGCCTCTCCTTCTACTTGTATTAATATATTGTTCCGAAATTGCACAGATATGAGAAGCATTTTAATTTATTTTATAAAACTCTATATATATATGTTACAA
>JAQIXW010000975.1:0-22639 GCA_034700685.1 Willowsia buskii
TCCATTATGAATATGAAATCATGTGTCAAGTCATGTTGTACTCACTCATGACAGTTCCATTTAAAACATAAATATCAGCACAAAAAACACAAGTTTTAGAAGGCTTATTAAGGAAGCTTCTCTATGAAATACGTACTTCAAAAGTGAGAGTGATTACTAAAACCTACTCTGAAAAGAAGGCACTTTATAACCCAGGGTTAGTAAATGCCACCCTCATCCTCATATATACGAGTCATACGTACGTGAACATAAATGATTCTGATAATCTCATATTAAATAAAATGTACATGTATTAATGATACTAAAGCATGGAGAGAAAATTGAAAAGTAAATGAATAAAGTAGGTTTGCTCACATTATTGCCCTGATGGAAAACGATATAACATTATTTATGTGGATGACGACAATGACTTGCCAAAAAAATGTTTGAAGTCTGGCATATGGAATAACAAGAAATAGATTGAGTGAAGCAAAGGGCATCATTCTACAAACACAGTATAAAAAGTAGAAAAGGATCACAAAGATCAGACAGTTTATTATAAACGGTTTTTTCTCCTCTTTTTGACTCCATTATATTGTAATGTACTGTCACTTTATACCAAGCAACACTCCTTGCTCTGCGCTGGATAAAGAGGATATGTATATCTGCTTGCTAATACAACAAACAACGGAACTAAAGAGGAAAATTCGGGTGCTGCTGTCGAGATTGGAACTGAAGCTGACACACAAAAAGGGATCTCTCTCATACTGTTAGTTCTACAACAAGCCATCTCAATCTCAGCTAAAAAGGCTTTTATATACAAGTTCTTATATATTTATGAATGTATGTATGCATGTATATTTCATTCTGCTAACTATCCGAAAGGATGTATGAAGACAAGTTTAAAACGTACACTCATGATCAGATTTACTTTTGCACTTTGCTTGCTCCCTTTTCCTTGTTCCTTTATTTCTTCATTTTTTCCCAACGTCAAAGGAAAAACAAAATATCAGTTTTCAGCTGGAAATAAGAGAGAAAAGAAAGACACGTTTCAAATGAAATGACATGAACAAACATGAATTGACTGTCATGTCAAATGATTACTTTACTAGAGCATTTAGCATATGCCTCTTTACAAGTCCACGCGTTGTACATACAATAGTTACGGATATTATTATGAGCATCTATAGCATGTGGGTTTGCATTTCCAAACAATAAGTGTGTGTGTAACTGTAAAGTGTACAAGCGAAATTTATGCAGGCTATGAGAACAAGGCAACAGAAAGGGAATGCTTTTACTTTCTGAATGATATTATGCGTTGGTGTTAAGTTATGAATTTTCCATTTTCCATTTTAGAATATCCATTAAATTCGCAAGAATCCCCGTAGAAAATTTCGATAACATTCCATTTTGACGGTGAAACATGAAAATACGAAGTAAAAACAGTGAAAATGAAAATATACGAACGCATAGGATTTAATAGTATTTTGTGATCAGTTGTGTTTTTTATTGTTTTTTGCTCAAGTTTCCTGTTTTCCAGCTTTCTCTGTTTTCCGAAATACAATATAATATATATTTTATGTGAGAATACATATTACAGCTAATATATATAATAATATTAATTTATCACTACATTAAGTGTGTTCATAGTCACTAGATATATAGATTTTACTATGTTTAGGGAATTGTTATGTATATAAGGTGAGATAATATACCTATATACATTTTTCATATTATATTTATACACTATAAATACACACTTCGCAGTAACGCATACAACCCTATAAACAAATTACATAAATGCACAAAGTTCATAATTAAACAGAGTGTTTTACACCGTTATTTTTCGTGTAATTTTAAATCGTCCTTCTGAAATTGATTACACATACATATTCCATATTTCATATTATATTTACTTGAGATTCTTAATCGTACTACCATTTCGTCAGGGTCAACAAGAAATCAAAGGTAGGTTAGTCTTAACAGTTACTCATTTAAAAGTTTGTCAATAGTTAAAAATGAAGCATCATTTCAATTCAAGATGAATTTTGAGTAATTACGTGAACAATCTAGTAATCATACCATAAAGCTTTTCTAACAGGAATTTGCAAAATCATTTGCAATGTACTAATGTACTTCCATACTTTCTGATTATGCTGTGCGTATCTGAATCTATTTATTTAAACTTGCGTCTTTTCATAAAATAGATTAAGTTTTTTCACCTTTCCTAAAAATCACTAATTATCAATAATCATGCAAATTTCCTAATTAGCCTGAATGAGAATAAAAGCATATCTTTTTATCTTGCCAAAGCAAACATGCACGATCAAACTTTATATCAAATCTTTTTACGTTTGTGCCTCTATAATACCTGCCTTAAATATAAATATATTATTTTTACTCCTATAAAATAGCTTGTGCATTTGTATCTGTTTCAATCTTCTACACAATAAAAGTTAACGTTGTGAACTAAAACGAAGATCATCGATCAGCAGAATGACTTTATCACAATAAATAAAAACAACAACAATGACAGCAGTAAGTTACTCAAGATATTACAACCGACATTCCTAAAATTTCACTTGACCCGTGCATTCAGTTTTAAACATACTTTTTTTTAACCTTCACAGGAACGTTGCGTTTCCAATATTAATGCCACCAATAAAATAACTTATATTTACATGCCCCAGAGTTTTGTGAAGTATAGATTTCAACTACATATTTTAAAACATTGCACGAAATGAACCATAAATAAAACTCAATACAAAATTTCAATAACGCATAGAATATTATATCATGAAAATCTGATGCCTCTCTGATTAAAATAGGAACTCATTGCGTGTATGTGCGTGGCATATATTTCTCATAATTATATGGTTTAAATACATACTACTACTACTACTTCACGACGAACTGATTGAATTGAACTCATAGAAAATAAGATTTTTGGGTACCTTTTCTTCAATAGCAACATGATTCATGCGAGCGAAAAAAGCTTATATGCAAAATTTACAGTAATAATAATTACTATGAAACTTCACCTGTTGTTCAATATAAACTTGTATCGCTCACACTTTACTATACGAGCAACTTAGAATGCTGCTGTCGTCATGTGATGTGGATGGTGAATGGGCGAATTCGTCGAAGGCGGTGTCGGTATTGACCCTTGGCAAACATACCACTCGGACAAGTTATTTTGTTGAGCTGTCGCCGCAGCAGCCATACTGAACAAATGGTGATTCCCATGATGAGGATGATGCGGATGGTGAGCGGGGTGATGTGGATGGAGTGAAGTTTGACTTTGCAAAATGCCCCCAGGTCCTCCAACGAGACCACCTCCAAGTCCTCCCAGTTGAGACCCTAGTTGACTATGTTGCGTTTGTTGTTGCTGTTGCTGCTGCTGCTGTTGTTGTTGCTGTTGTTGTTGGAGTTGTTGAGATGTGTGGTTGTTGTGAGGCAGAATGGTATTTGGTGAGGTTTGCTGCTGATGAAGGTGATTGTTATTATTGTTATTGTTGTTATTTGGAGGTGATGCCGCAGGATTGCTGCTATTTCCATGATGAGCAGGAGAGGAGGGTGCTGATGAATTGTCCGAATCGTATGGAGATCCTGATGGTGGGGGTGACTTTCCATGAACCTTCATGTGTTTCCTCAACGAGGACGGGTGTGTATACGACTTGTCACAACCACGGACCTGATGAAACCCAAGAAAAGATAAAAATATAAGCTTACTAAAATAAATTATTACAATTTTCATATCATTTCAACTGTTCTTAAATAACCTAACTTGTCATTCTCAGTTTTCGTTTTTCTCCCTCCTTAAGTCTGGATAGAGCTAACATATTATTATGAGTATTAAGGCAAGACATTGAAACTAATATGTGCACATTCAATGCGTAGAATTCTTTCTCCTATAAATGTGTGTGCGTACAATATATATCTAATATCTCATTTCATCATATCCTACACCTACTTATCATCATTTTACAACAGGCTCTAGCTTTTGTACATGGTATGCCCTGCCCTTTTCAAAACTCGTGACAGTTTGAGTTTTTTAAACAAGAGGCAATATACAAGCAAGGCTTATGAACGAAGACGATGATAATGCTGCTGTTGATGATCCTCTCTTGCCTTTCTTTTTGTACTTCTCTCTTCTGTTTTTGGTTTGGAATGGAATGCGAAGCATTCCACACTTTCATCAGGCAAGTCATCGCCTTCTTTCCGTCTTCTTTTTGAACTTACTTCTTCACCTGTGTTTGTGTGTATTGCCAAGTGAGCCTGCCAAGTACAGAGACCACTACACTAGTGCAATCATCATCATCATCTCATAGCTTTTCATTCATTTCATTGTTTGAACGAAAAAAAGCCAACAGCCAACCAACTACTATTGGTAAAGGAAGCAAGAATAAAAATATAGAAAAGTACATTTTCTGTACACGTCTCTCCTCTCATTTCGTTTAATTTGATGGATGTGCAGTTACCATTAATATTATATATCAGTGAGATATATACCTATGCTTATATATGTAATAATGCATACCTTTCTAACCAACACCCTCCAAAACTGCTTTATAAAAGGCATCTAAACTTTGTGTATTGTAACAGAAAATCTCTTTTCTTTCAGCATTGTGAAATAAGAGTGTAAATATGCACACTCTCCGTAAAAGCTAAAAAGTAGTCAGCGTAATTAAACGATAATTAGCACCGCGAGTACTAGTAGTGCAAATTACATGTCTTGTTTTTTCTCGCAGATGAATGAATGATGATGCACGACGATGATACATGCACGCCATGTTTTTTTCATGTTTACTATTAGCTGAAAAAGCAACATTCGCTACATTACTCAACCAACAGCTTTTGCTTTAAAACCTACTCTAAGAAACTTCACAACACAGCTTATTATATACCTATGCATAAGACAACATGAATTTCTTCGCCATCACCATCTTTGCATTTTTATCACTATGCTCACAGCACCACCATTATCATCACACAGAACACAGACATAAAAAACGAGAATCTACAATGAAATAATAATTCCCTACACGGCAATAGAAATAATAGTCGGCTCAAGGAAAAAATATTAATTGCTTTTGCATGCATGCAGTATTGCGCACCTCTGCATACTACCACACAAGCCAAAGTATTATGCAGTTGTTGTATTCTGTCTTTTGTAGATAGTTTTTCATTTTTAATACCGGAGAGACACAAAGGTAGGATGCAACGTTATTACTTTGCCCTCAATAAAAGTAAAAATAAAAATTACGGGGAATCTATTTGCAAAATAAAAAAAAGTTTGAGTAAAATCATATTTCCCCATAAATATTAAATAATGCTAGAATCTGTGTCCATTAACGTGTACTGTCACACCATTACCCGACAGAATAAAAACAGATATTATTAGTGTGCCTGATGAACCTGTCAAACGAAACGGTAATGAAGGTAATAATAACGTGCAATTGAAAATGTACACGGATGATTATATGATGGATTTGTTGCTGCTTCTTGCATAATAATAGTATGTTGTCCCATATGTGTCATATTGCATTGTACATCTATGTTAAGTGCTAACGTTTATGTCTTGCCTTGTCTTTTATCAACACCTTTTGCCTCGCTTATACACATTAATTATTCACATTTGCTTGAAAAACGACATCACAGCAGTTTTATGACGTGACCCTGTCATTACTTTCATTAGTACTAATTATCATTATCAATACGGAATCCCTTTTAGAGACAGAAGGAAAGGGAGAGCGAATATAAAAACTTCATAAAATTGTTACAATTGATTTAATGAATTCTTACCTTGCAATTGTATGGTTTATCAGAAGTGTGTACATGGGAGTGTTTCTTTCGGTCCGAGCTGTTCGCGAAACGACGATCGCATCCTTCAAATTCGCATTTAAATGGTTTTTCGCCTAAAGAATAAAAATTATAAATTTAGTACTTCTTTGGTAATGAAATTGCTTATAATTAAGAAATAAAATACATTCAATTCCTCGCATTCATGATAAAAAGTTTTCATATTATTTATGCGTACACCTCCTGAAACATTACATGCATCAAAATTTGGTAGAAAACATTTCAGTACTGTAGTGTGAACTGTAGAGCTACCTTAAGATGACGTTAGAATGGAAATAATACTATAGCGTAAAACACAATGGATGATAGTAAATAAAGTATTTAAGAAACAACAATGGCATTCTTTACATTTTCTGTAAAAATCCGCTTTTCCTTGTTTTCCCCTCAATACGAAAATATATATAATTCTATTCATCCCATTTATTAGCTTCCTAAAGTTTGGGTTGGCTCACTACACTCTACCATCAATACACACAACACAAGTAATTTACACGAGCTTATTCTTTACGAGTTTTTGGACTCTGGTCAATTCATTACTTTATGTGTGGGAATAATGTGAATTCAGTTGTTGTCAGACATGAAGAATAACAAACGGCAATTTTTTTCTCGCTCTCCTAGAAAATGCAATGTCGTAAGACACGTAACGATTCCACTATTTGAGAGGATATTGCATGGAAAGAAAAAAAAAACCAGTAGAGAGGGATGAAATGAGGCATTCATGAAAAGCCTTCCTATGGAAAATTATTGGAATACAATACAATGAAGAAAGAGATAAATATTCAGGCGGGTTATGTATGGGACTGTCCTCTCGTCCCAGTCCCAATCCAGAAAAAAAAGTATTCCTTTCTATTCTCCATAAACTCGAAATTTGGTTCTACACAGATATCTACGGACACTTCTTTAAAAAACAAAATATATAACTTGAGCTTAACGATCCCATCAAGTCTACATGTATGTTTAAACTGCCTTTGCGAGAACCAAGTATTTTGTTGTAACAAAAAAGTTGTAAGTTATGGATTCTTATTCACAGACATAACTTAAGAAGAAGAAATGTTTTCTTCAAAGGTCACTTTTTCTCGGAAAAGCTGTCTTAAACTTCAACATATATTTTTGTTCCTGTGTGAGAACTCATCTCTCTGAACTGACCTCGCACCCTTCCACGGTAAATACCAAAGTTAAAGATGAATATGGCTCAAGATTTCATACAATTGTACACCCTTACAGCATAACACAACTGCATTGTTATTGCTGGTACAGATTTTGATGTTATTACAAATTCTGCAGTATATTATGTAATCTGCATTTTATAAATATTTTTCGCACGGAAATATGCGCAGACCTTGTTTCAGCCCGTCATTTCAAATAAGCTTTCATTTTAGTCTCATTACCAAACTGAAACCGAAGTCTGTTCATCCCAGGTAAACTACATAACTGCATTTTTACATGGAAAGACGCAAAAACAATAAATTATCAAGTGGAGGGTGCCTTCTGTCATTTTCTAATTTAAAGAGTTCTTCCCCCTTGTCCTGTCGAGAGTAGTTTTTTAACTGGATTACTTAACCCTACTAATTCAATAACTCTTGAACAACGTATATATAAGATCAGAAAGACGTTAACACACGGATCGTCTCATATACCACTCATATCAGCTAAAATACCAGCGACAGCTCACCAATGTGAAAGAGAGTGAGAGTTGGATATTGGATATACTGGTAGAACGTAACATGCATATACAAATATACAAAGCCTCCTCATATCCTATTAAGCAGATATATATGAAATCTATATATTGTTCAAGCTCATCCTTTTGTTTTGTTTTAACCAAGTTGTGGTAGAGAACCAAAAAATACATTTATTTTTGGCTACAAGAGAGATCCCCGTGTCATATTCATGGGGCAGCTCATCCGGCCCTATCCATTAGCGAAGGCAGGCCGTGGTGATTCGTTAATTATTGCCGGGAGTAAAAAACTGTGAGACTTAACTTCATTTACCACAATTACAGAGCATATGCACACTCTTGCTTATGAGTACAATGTTTCAAGCTCGCGTCTTTAATATTAACCTCTTGAAAAAGTTTCCTTACAATTATAATATTAGCTAAAGCCACAAAACACCACATTACGCACGATAACAGACAAATGTCAGTATTGAGCAGGTTATTATTGTGTTCTAGCAAATGAAGTAAGTGGTAAACCTTGTAATTATCAGTAGCAAGAAAGCGTCACAACATTTCCAACAATAGGATCCTAACATGCATGTAGAGGTATAAAAATAATATGAAGGGGAGAAGAAATGATGTAATTAACTAATAACGATTATTGCATAGTTGTGGCTTGTTGTAAACATGCATGCAAAGGAGTAATTGTCATCATCATCGTCGTAAAAAAAACACCAGCCACTATATTAAACACCATATCGTTGTACCATTATCATTCATCACGATTCTGATATTCAACCACAAATTCAAATACATATACCCGTGCGTTCGTGTCATCAATAAATTGGTTTCATGCCTTTTACTACGGTCTACACTTACGTACCACTACAAGCATATTATAAAAATGGTGACTAATCCGTAAATAATTGGTAAATATGAAATCAGGTCAATAATAATGCGTTTATTCAATCAATCACTATTTAGCTTTTCACAACGTTTCCTCATCCTCCCTCCTTCATGTAATTGGCAGCAGTCGTGCCGCTACTTGAATTGAACTCATAACTAAACATGAAAGATGTGAGTAGCTTCCATTTATTGACAATTCCAGTTTAATACATTATTGGAAATGAAATGGAATTGTTAAAAAATGAAGCCATAAGATTTAAACGACATATTTGATGTATGGAATTATAGACAGCTCACAATGACACTAGGTGCTCCAGAAATTGGCAGTAGAGAAGGAGCAACAATAATACTCGATGTTAATAGTTGATTATTCAAAGACCTGCAGAGGAGCTGCGGTTGGTACACTTACGGTAATGTAAAGTGTCATCCTTGACAATTGCCGATGATGGTGATGACAATATGCCAACTGTCAAAGTTATCTAAGCTTACAAGATTGCTAAACCGATGATTTGAAAGACGGCTACTACTAGCATATCGTAACAATGCTAGTTTTCAAAACTTCTGTATTGCTCCTGCTTAGAGTTGAAGTAATGAAATACGACTTGTATATTTGCACATTAAGCAGTTGAGTTCCTACTTGTCAGCTTTTCTCTCTTCAAGTGTCACCAGTGGTGGTCCTCCGAATTTTATTGGTATATGGTGAACAACCAACTGAGCCACACGAGGAAGATTGCCAATCAGCCACAAAAAATGAATTGCCTATAGAGAAACTACCGTACGGTACATTTTTAGTGGAATGAGTTTTAGATGGAACGTTTCCTTTCGTTTTTATTACACTATGCATAATTCAGTAGTCCAATATATACTTTCATACATATGCTCGAATGGGACAAGGAATGAATTACTTGTTTGAAGAATTACATGAATTACAACGTACATAAAGTGAAGCGTACCCCCAAAAGTGAGAATGACACAAAATACGTCCCATGATCAACCCAATCTCAATTCACAATATTATTTTTTGCATTCCAACAAAAAATTGAAGAGACAGTCAGGCAACTCATTTTGGGACATATTTTCCATCCTATAGCCACCCCATGAAAGAGTATAAATACATAAATGGATAAAGCATCCTTCTAAATCAACTCGACACTTTTACAAGATTCATTACATCGCATATTGGTGAAATAAAAGTGAATGACATGTTGTGAAATGCGTAAAGCACCATTTAAATTTATATAAAGCAATTATTAACAACGGCCACCGAAGAAGAGCTTGGAATACTCTGAGATGGGGATAATAATACAGGAGCAATTAAGCAAAAAAAGCTTAGAAAGAGCTTGAATATGAAGATTGATTCATTTATGGCACTAATACAGAATATTTATACTTATTTCCCTGAGTAGTACGTAAGTAATCTGGAAGGTGTTATATGGCTATAATATATTTTCTGGTGGAATAGCAGCAAGGTTTCTAAACTGCGTACAAAAACAGGAGAAATCTACTGTATACCTACGTGAACGTCTGTCCGCATTTTTATATTTATGGCAGGAGCAGTGTTTTGAAACAGCATCCCTCCAACCAACCATCATAAACCACCCTTAAACCACCTCTGCTCCTTTTCTCATTCATTGGTATAATTTCCACTAACATTTTTATGTCATAAACTTTATTATTGAGTATTGTATGCTCCTCAACCAACCTGAATTGGTTGAATGAATGAAAATTCGTCCTTTTTGTGGGGATTTGAATGGTTTTAACTGCAGGGCCACCATACAACTTACCACTTTAAATCAACGAAGTTTTATAGATTTTTCTCAAGAAAACTTGTGTCCTCTGTTGTTTTCTTGTGAGAATCGAAATCGTAAATATGTTTTATTGCAAACAAATCAATCAAAACAAGGAGACAGTAGAGTAGAGGCGACCGCACATGGGCTTGTACCACACCTACACCACATCTCCCAAATTCTGTATCACGCACGTGCGATCAAACAAATTTTTCTCACGATCTCCTTTCCTCAGTGAAATTATACCTTGACTTCTCAAGCAGCAGTAGCTAGCGTGTAGGCAAGTCCATATAAGCACACGACGAAATGAAAAATCAAAAACCATAAAAATCGGGTATGGAAGGACAATATAATAGTGTCATGCTAAGCAGAACAAACAATCATTTTTATGGTCCGTTTGTCACGTTAATTGTAACAATGGTATATCGGATAGCATAACCTACGGATTTGTATGTGGAGCATGGTGTATAACAAATGGACTATAAGATCTGTTCACGTGAACATACAGTATGGTATTTTTAGAAGAAAATCTTATCAAGCCTCAGATTTATATTTTTAGTGGTATGCGTATGCGTTCGTTCACTCAAAAAATCTCTTTGTGCTGATTTGTGTGAGGTGATGTTGGATGTGACTGACTAATTATTAATGGAATTAGCATATAAGTAGTTTATACAAAGCAACAGAGGAGTTGAAGAAAGGGAGGAAGGCATGGGAAGTGGTCAAAGCTTGTGCTTCACAGTAAGGGGCTCTTTCTGTTTGCTTTCACAAGGAAAAAAGAAGGACTTTGACTTTGTCAGACACCCTGCAACGTCATACTATAGAGGTATTCAAACGTACACGGTATGGTGGCAGGGCCCTCCCAGGAAATTATTGCAGGAGGAGAGTGAAGTTAAAGAGAGTGTGGAACACCAGTCCACTTGACTTTTCTTCTTTCATTCTACTACGAGTAATTTGGCATTAAGTTGCTTTACTCGTGTCAAAAGGAATAACTGACGCATGCCGTGAAACGGTCGTGCTTGACTTTTGCTCTTGTGCTTTGCAAAAGTAAAATTACACGAAAAATGTGTAAGATTTGTCTTATGTATTTATGTACCAATGTTAATATAACTGTATAGTAAATGGTGAATGCTTACTTACAACTCAAAACACTCTACTTTACACAATTTTGACTTTTTCCACTAATTTGCCAGAGCTTATAGTTGAGAGGTTGTTGGCTAGTTAATGAGCCGTGTTAAAGGGAAAATCAGGCTTAAAATGAGCGAATAAATTATGTACATACATGTGCATAATTATACTCGCAAACTTTAATATAAATGTATCCCAGTTTTTGACTCAAGAAACAGTAAAGAATTTTTACCGCTATTAAAAGCATCGACGGGTGGTTAATTTATTTGGACATATTTGAGCCAATTCAAACACCAAAAACAAATATACGTGATTATGATTATATGCAAGGAAAAAGAAGTATCCTCGTAACTTGATACTCCGAAACAGTAAGAAACTCAACACTTAAAAATGAGTCATTTTGCGTATAAATTATTTCAAACCGATACTTTTCATTTTTTCCTCTATTATGGAGTTGCACATACTTGGATTTCATTACTTATTATGATTGTTGTATGATCATGCGTGAGCGTTATAATACGGAGAAGAGGGTGCGGGTGGAAAGGAAAAAAGTTGTAAAATCGTAAAAAAACTAAAACTACCAGTGAAGCATACGTCACGACATAAGAGTATACTGTTCATTTCAAAGTTGTACAAGTTCAGAGGTTTTGCCTGTTCGAACGCCACGCAATGGCAATACATTTAAATCGAAGTGAGAAGAAGGGTGCCAGAAAACTGGTATTCGAGCTTACTGCACTACCTGCTTGCAATATATTCGTTAATACAATTCTGGGCTTAGCTTTTACACACTTTGCACCCGTCATTCCTGTGTAAAATTAATACCCTGGTCGGGTGTTTCTCCTTCCACTTTATTACATAAAGTAATACAACAAGAGAAAAACGGAGGAAAATGAAGAAGGGAAAACAAGAGACTTTTTACACGTAAAGCCGAAAGGAGAAAATATGAATGCTCTCCCATAAAAAACTGTATTTGTTACAATCAGCAACATAATAATAATGTGTTATGTGAGAAAGTAACTGGAAAGGAGAAGAAATCAATGAGAAAGGCTGGCATTTTCTGTATACATATGTATATACATAGCTCTTGCTTTTGTGATAATTTTGAATTGGTAGAAACATATTAAAACTAATATAGTAACGCATTTTTTACCATAAGAATGTATGCGGTTTCGGTTACTATTTTAACCATGAATCATTCATAGAACTTTTACTGTGCCGAAAATCTCGTATAGAACACAACCGTGGGTTCATCTTACGATCCAATTCTACGTACTATAGATTCGCGTGCCGGTTCTGCACTTAAAAAGTACGAAAGTATAGAAACCAACTAGTAAGGAGAGAAAAAACTTTTACCATTTCAATATTCGTTGGATTCTACGTTTTCCTTGTATACATTATATTATACACATACAAACATTTCAGTGTATGCTGGAATATCATTATTATAGTCCACGATGGCTAATATGGTCATTATTACTTAAGCACGAATATATGTACTTTGTTATAATCGCTACGGTATAATAAGTAAATGGTGGATTCTCGTTTTCATTCCACTCCGTTCTGATGATGACTGATGCTAATGGAAGCTCGAACAAAACTAATGTAAAAAATGGATTCTATTTCCTTCTCTACTTACTTTGCTTTCTTTCTTTCTTGGATTTCCTTCCGAGACGCAATGAACTGAGTAGTCATATGATTCATAAATTATAATCTTGCTTTCATATTGATGTACACATACATATAAATCAGCATTGTACAAAAGTGTATACATACTATTGACGAATGCTCCCTTAGCGTCAGTGTAATAAATGAAGTGAATTAGAGAAGAAATAAAATGCATTATTTACCACGACGTATTTATTCACGATGAGCTGTCAAAATGTCTCTGATTAAAATATGAAACGAAACTAACGCATGTTTTGCATGTTTCCCATTATCATCATGAATTACTCCTACAAACCACTCTGTTCCAAAAATTCTTTGCAAACAAAGCTTTTAATGTTATCTTTTTGTGTAAAAGCAATTTTAAACAATGTATGATAGTCTTATAGGTTTTGATGGTGATGGGGAAGAAGAAGAAGCGCGTACAAAAGGAATTTTGGTGAATGAAAGAAATGTCCTTCATTAGCCAACCTACATATTTCACGCTTACTCGTATATACCATACAACCTTCCTGATATGATATATGTTTTAAGTTTTTGTATTCACTACTCATGATGCAAATGCGGTCGTATATATACCGTGAATGTTTCGCGTGTTTTTCTTTCTTCTCTGCTCAGTTGGAAACAAATGGATGAAGCGAGAAAATGAGGAGAGTGAAAAGGAAAAACAAATAATGGGAAGAAAGAAAATTGTAAATATTTGCTAAATAATAATGTGTGCATGCACACATTGTAACGAAAGTCATCAAGCGTAGGAGGAGATGGATCAATTGAGAACTCAACACCTTGTGTGAAGGTTGTGATTCAGTATACCCCAAACTGGTTGTATAAGCAGTACACAGTGTGGTTGATGATAATTTATCAAGTAATGTCAAACTTATATGGAAATTATTAAACATTCTACCGTGAATATGAGTGCAGAAGAATAAGGTTTGGTCGTTGAGAGAATAACGTGTAATTTCTTTTTAAAAATGAAAGATGAATCAATGCATTTTTAGGAAGTACTTTCCATTGATTGATTTTATGCACAAGCAAAGCCAATATCGAATTTCTTTTCCACATCATCGTTTTTTCACGGAAAATTGCTATGATTTTTCGATAATTTGATAAATAGGTCAACGAAAAAGGGTTAATAATGGAACAAAATATATATGTTTTACTATTAATTTATCTGAGAACTCACAATTGTGTAAGCCAACAAGAGAATAATATGTATTCATGCTATTATATCCTTTGAAGATTTGAATGAAATCTATTTTCCCATTACATCATTTCGTGTCACTATCATCATATTATTATCATAAAATCTCCCAAAAATTCTGTTTTCATTCATTTAAAGGGTAAACAACAGTAATAAATACAGAAAGGAAGAAATGGGGAAAAGGATTAAGTTTAGATGGATAGTGTGTAATCGGATATTTTCTCGAGGTGCATAAAAGCATCATACTCGCACTCATAAGCACACATTCCAACGAGCATAAAAATCACATCTTATTTTCTCTGGACTTTAATGATCATACATTCAGAGAGGAAACCAAATCTTTAAGGAGGCGAAAGGACAGCAGAGCCACAATCCACAATAATAATAATATGGATTCAAACCAGCATTGTAGATTGCTTTCGTCATTGTTGAACCGGCTTGTTATATGGTCTTCCCTTCCTTAAAAAGTTGTAAAAATGGTTCAACAGAAAGGAGGATCATTTAGTCGACCAGCTGAGGAATTCGCTCACGAGCACTTCATAATAATAATAATCATCATACCATAATAATATCACATATCCTCACACATATCACGTATGTGCATTCTATATTGCCTATACGTTTTTCTTGTTGAGAATAATTATAGGATAATCATGCGAGTACAAGCATTTTATAGATTTTCTACTCATTCATTCATTATTTTCACGCTCACAGTAAATTGAGCCTTTACTACACTGTATGCAGATGTAAAGTTATTTCTCATAGTCAACATCATTTTTCTCTATTTGCATGAGTCCAATATATTGTGGTCTGTTGTAATTGACTCAAAAGTTTGGGTCGCCATTGTGTCTGATTAAATCTACATACCATTTTTTAAACGGATCACTTACAAAACAGGATTTTTTAATATTTTAAGGACAGTATTGTTTTACCAACATGCAATTTAATCTAATACATACAAAAAATTGGTGCGCCGGAAAGTCTTCATTCTGAATTAATTTTGCAACAATATAGAATGAATTTAAAGTACAATGCTAGCAATAACCAGAAAAAATCTTTGAAACTAACCGATCTCCTCCTACTCTTACTCTCTTTTATACTATTGCCACCAGCATTGTCTGTTGACATGAGACGTGTGAAACGAGTAAAAACTCCTCGTCGGTGGTTTCCCTATCGTTTCTCTTTTTCAGATGTTTTTCAAGGGGACAAATACTATGGACTGCATAATACACTTCCAAACTGAAAAAAGGTTCCGTCCCATCATCCAGCTCTTGTCAATATTGTTGTAATGTAGTCTTTGATCTGATAGAGTCGGAAGAGAAAAAAGTTTGATTTTGGAGTGATGTGGATGGATAGTGTAGTAAGAAAGTAACAAGGCGGCAAATCTGGTACTTGTGTGAAGAGAGATACTGGAAAAGAGGCTTAGCCATGCTTGGATGGAGAGATGACAAGTTATTGAGTTTGAATGAGTGAGTGCGGAGAGAGAGAGTGTGTGTACTTGGACTTCATGAAACCATACAAGAAGATGATTATGATTACTTTGTACATTCATCTATAGAAAACACGAGATTCTCTGTAGATTGTCCAAATGCTTATTCACTCGTAAGTTTACAGATGCGTAAGAGATACAATAATATATTCATATACTACATTGATGCACTCGGTACGCCCGTACAATAAAAATCATTATTTTACTATACTCCGCTTTTACTATGAATATATATATGTTGTTGTTGTGCGTAAAAGTATTCATGCTTCCACGAGTACGAATAACAATATGTATGATATGTTCAAAAGCCACCACCAAACCATATTAAACATATTTCATTGGAAAAGGAATCGCCTCGGTGAACTTTACTAGCATGCCGACAGTCCAAAGCAGATTTTTTGACGTGACCCTGCCTGCTGCTACATAAACTTGTTTCAACAGTGAGAGTAAATAATAATAACAACACAAAATATCTATTGGGCTTGTTTGGTAAAATAACTCCCTATTCTCCAGTCAGACTGGAATGTCATTCTGGCAGATTGAAATACAAAAGAGGATCAGAATTGCATTTATACTAGCAAAACAGAATAAACAGAAAAAGTCGACATGCAAAAACTTGAGAAAAAATTGCCTATTTAATTGATAACTCATAGCTTTTTAATATTAAATGTGTATACTTCGGTTTCAGCATTGAAAAAATGCTTAAATTGGATTTCCCGTTTTAGTCAAATGCTGGCGTATTTAGAAGAGGCAGTTTGATGTTCATTTATATATATATATGGGGAATTATAACAGTAAGTAAAAGAGTATATATTTCTGATAGATCACATCCATCATAATACATTTTAAAGTAAAACTTGAAGACAGATTAAAATGGATGCGCTTTGGTATTTTTTTAGTTTCTGGTTTGGTAGCTCGTTTTATAGTTACTGCCTTGTGTTGGATTTGAATTAAAAGTAAGCCGACAAGAAAGCAACTTTATAACAAATCAAAGATATATTCTTTTTCAATCTGGTTTGAAGAGTAAGTATTCAAAACGTTATTGTTACGATCTCTTAAGCACACTGAAGAGCAAGTACAATAGTTATATAGGTTGGTTATTGTCGCATATTGTGCCTATTTCTTGATCCAGTCAATCACCGTCATCCATCGTCAGCGAGAGCATTTATGATGATTTTTGTAGTAATTTTCTTTCACTACCTTTTGCTAAACTACAAACATTACAATACCGATTACATATTGCGTTACACAACACAAGATCACTCATAATCAGAGTACACATATGTATAAGGACCCAAAGACCTAATACGTTTTCGTGCCTTGTCTCGCCTGTCATTCCAGTTTAGCGTAAAGCCTTTTTACTCCATCCACCCCACAACAGCAAACCACCAGTCTTCCTATCGGTTTTCATAAAATGGTTAACCTAGCCGTGGCTAATCCGTTTTTTGGTTTGCCTTTGGTTGGATTGGATACATTGTATAAAATACGGATAAATAATACACGTACATTTATACGAACTATGTATTTGTGCATAAAAGTATGAAGATGAAGTGGAGTGAGCATTCTAAATGTGTTCCGCTTATTATACATTTTCCAGAGACTGCGATCATTGGCATTATGTAATAATGGTTAAATACATACACTCATGAATACACTACTGATCATTTGAATCTATTCATACAAACTGAGGAGGGATAGACAGAATATCCCTGGACAATATTAATGGAATAGAGCGAATTACAGTAACCTGAAATTGACATGACGAAAAAAACATTTGAGGTGTTCGTTGTGCATGCAGCATACATATGTTTTCTAACATCCAACAGGATAAAGTAGAGTGAAAAGGAGGATTTTATAGAACTGATGTGCTGTTTTGAAGGATGCAATATGTGACGGATTTGTGCATCTAAAAAGGACTTAAAATCGGGTGGAATAAATACTTTTTCAAGGGTCACCAAAAAGGAATACTAACATGCATTGTTGTATGCAGCATTGAACCATGGTACTAAAAACCATCATTTTATACGTGTGCGCTTTGTTCTACTATTCTGGACTATCTGCTTTTAGCAGCTTGCAACTAACTACGCAAAAATGTTAGCCAGAACAACGTCTTACTGGAGGTGTGCAGTTATTTATTATTATACGCAAATACATTATTGCACCGCAGAAACAACAATTTGGTTTAGAGTATTTACACAATGCGCACGTGAATGTATAATAAAAACTGCACAAGTCAATTCAACTCGTACATATTTTAAGTGAGCAGCTTGTTAGTCGTAGTAGTAGCTAGGCACTGGCAACTTCTAATACCGCCTGTATTTCGCAGTGCATTCGAATTCACATGATTTTGTAAAGGTAGTTTGTTGGTTAGCTCTTGAAGGTTTGCAGGTACAGTATCGCACATTGTTTTGTTCTGCTGTTATTCACTCTTATCTCATCATCATTTTTATCTTTTACATTATACACATGAAAATATCATACTTGTGTTCCTTCAGATATATATTATGAACAACGAAGTCAACTCCAGAGACGGACACATTGTATACCTATCTAGACTAGTAGGATCGCATGAAAAGAGCAGGCTTATAGATGACGGGAGAATAAAACCATCCGTATATAATGTGTTATGAAATATTATTATTGGCATAGGACCAACAAAACATCAGACAGGGAACTCTAGCATCTGCATCTCACTTTTTTCTCTGGTGTTTCGTGTCTACTTTTTTGAAATATGTATGTATATCAAAAGAACAGGAGAATAAACTGCCTAAAGATTCATACAAGCCGTACAATCATCATCATCATCATGAGATCATTCTATCCTGTATTATTTTTTACTTCTCTATGTATGCATGCATGTACTAATGGAGCACAATTCCAAGAAGTCTTTAGCAAGTACATGATATACAACCTCAGAGTAATATGTTATCTCATTGCATTAGAGAAATACGTACAATGTATGATTGTATCCCCATCATTATCTTTTAGTTATCGGTACCAGTATGAAGTATACTTACTCGCGCTTTTTGTGGAACAACATTTATATTACATAATATATGTAACAGCTCACATTTTTGCAAAGCTAGACCATGCTTCGTTGTAACGAATGCACTACATTTGGGCTGGCCATTTGCCAATCTTTTAGTAGATCTGGATTTGTTAAAGTAAGTCTTGTAAGGTTATTTTTTGACGAGTACCTTCCGAATGATCAATGGGCAGTAAATTCTAGGACTTCTGAATAAACATATCAGCGTATAATCCGTTGAGAGGAAACGTGCATGATATGTTTCAAGTAATTAAGTCTTCCATCTTAGCTTATCTTTTAAGACGAAAATACCTGCGTAGCTGACAACTCTGAATAATAAAATCCACACCACTATATGATATGCCTTGTACTACATTATGTTTTTACATAATATATTGTTTCTATAATGCTTTTCGAAAGCTTACGATATCTCAAAAATTAAATTCATTTCACCCATGTTACTTGTTCAAGCTTGCGTAAGCCCAAAAGCTTTAACATGATCCGACAGTCAAGATAAGCATGAAGCAATCAACAGCGATCAGGGAAAACATTCCAAGCTTGGGTCACCAATATTTAATTATCTTTTTATGTCGTGTACGTTTCAAGCGCTTTTCTTAGAAAAACAGGGCATAAAAATAGGTAAAGTACCCTTGTTAAGCTGATATAGTAGCACTTGCTTATCGGTTTTCTAGTGGTAGTACAACATGCCCAGATAAATATCTCTAAAGGGAAAATGCGACAATATTTCCCCTTTTCTCGTGTACTTTATGTATCTTCTTTTATCTCTCGTTTACTTCATACTCGTGACAAAAAAATATTTGTAACACATGAAATGAAGAAGGAGCACTTCCAAAGTCCCTTTTTTCTTTGAAGCATTTTATCATTATCGACCGCGTCACCAAACAAACAAAACATAACGACATTGCACCTGATTTTGCCTTTAGATAACATTGTGATAAAGCAGCAAACTTGAAAAGGGAGAATATTATTTGGTTAGGTTTTAAGTTCTCGTAGTAGAGTTGACTGCTTATAGAGTATGCATATGTGTACAGAAAATCAAAAATAACAAAAGGTAACATGTTCATGTAATCAGTAAGGTACACCAAGATTATTGTTTGCAATGATGAATGCAGAAGTAGAGGCTATCATGATGATGATGATGATTGTGATGGTTGTAGTGTTAGGTAGTAAATTGAATCTAAATGAAGAAGAGTCCTTCAAGTGACAAGTGAGAAGGAGGAATTGGAAGTGGTTGTAAGCATAGCATTTATAAATACACTCGAAAACGAATATTATTCTAATAGTAAATACTTAAAGTAGTTTTGTCTGAGTATTTATTATTATTATTTCAGTATGCTACCTTCCTTCCTACTGCTACTCCTAATAATATATCAAATGAAAAAGGACAAAAGGAGGCGGAGGACCTACCGCAAGAAAGAAATATATACTTTACTTATGTACTTATAGCTAATACTTTTAAACCAAAGAGCAAACACAATCATCATCAGTAAAAGCCTTTAAGCTTCTTATATTTAATACCTTCTATATCTATATTCTATATCCTTAGGATAGGTATATACTTTTCGTCCTTTTTCTTAAAATCCTAAGAAAATATGTGTAGAACGGGGAATCACTGTTCTAATCGTTTTTGGACATTTCACTACTGTTGCAGTATTGGAAATGTAAAAAGGTTGACTTTGACTTTTTATGTTTTTTGTCTCTTTTTACTTTTTCAACAGCATTTTTCTGATCCTTCTTCGGTTGAGATGATAGAATTCACTTGTTTCACGAAAATTTCTCGTACAAGTACAACAATATATATGGTTCATTTATTACATGTACTCTACAAGCCACTTGAGGTTATTATCGTTGTTTACAGGAAAGTGTCACCAGAAAATAATAAAACCTTTCGTCATTCGACGTGGGTCAGAGTGTTGGCATGATTTTCTAAGCTTTGGTGTAAAAAAGTCAGTATTAAAAAAGAGAAGAGCTGTTGTCTGAAGGGGAAATGGGGAGAATTCGTGGTAAATGACTTGTGTCTGCCACTGCTTTGTCGTTTTATTCTTCTGTTTGTGTGTGTCAATTATATTGCTTGTCAATTTTCCGAATGGGTGCATGAAGACCAGAAACCCAGAAAGTGCATACAGTTGAATATATATGTAGTTCAATTGAAACCTGAGTAGGAACCTTTAACATTATGCTTCTCGTGTACCATTGAAGAAACGACGTGCCTTACTTAAATAGTGTGTATTGAAACATTGTTGTAGTTAAGATATGAGGAAAATATGTAAATCCGTTGGTATTACAGAATTATGGATTTAGATAAGACAAAGTAGCATTGAAACTACCGAATGAGGTTTTTATGCAAACTTTACTCATGAATGCTAAGAGATTAAATTGTTTAAGGTTATTAGTAAAAAAGTGTAAGCAAAATTTTTAAATAAAAAGAATAGTATTTACCTGTATGCGTTCTCTTATGAATCTTAAGATTTTCAGATCTTGCGAAAACCTTGCCACAACCGGGAAACGGACAAGGAAACGGTTTTTCACCAGTATGAACCCTGATATGGTTCACAAGTTTGTACTTAGCTTTAAAAGGTCTTCCATTGCGGGGACAATTTTGCCAGAAACAAGCGTGATTTGTACACTCAGGCCCACCAACATGCTCAACCTAAATGAATTGGGACAAAAGAAGAGCCACATATTGATTACATGAATGCGTGTTAAAGTAATTTTAGGGTTACCAGCTTAATTGCAGCATGTGAAGGATAAATACAATATCGGCTGAATTAATTGATCAATTCCTTCAATCAAGCAGAAAATTAGGGGAATAAAGGAGTAGGAGGTGGAAAATAAAAAAAAGGCTTTGTATTCTTGCTTACGGTTATGTGCGTCACGATCTCGTGCATTGAGCCGAACGTCTTCATACAAGGTTTCTTTGGATTGGGCTGATCAACATCAACCCAGAGACATGTGAGCTCTTGTTTGATTGGGGGACGCATATACCGGAAGAATGCACCGGACATGGAATGCATTGTTTGAAACTGGTCTCTTGCGTACACTTCCATTCCTACAACAATAAAAAGCATTCAAGAATAACAATAAGTTGGAAAAAGCATAAAGGGTTATTTTAAAACACAGAAACATCATCAAGTTCTCAACGTCAGTTTTTTACAACCCATTTAACTTGATTTCTTCAGCAATAATATATTTTATTGCCAAATAAACCCTTAAACGGGACATTTATAGATATAGCTAAATATATTCATGCATACAGAAATAAGTAATATATTATTATTGCGATAAAGAAGGAGGGACAAAATTGACGAACCCAGTCTCATTTGCGAGTGTTGATCGTGCGTCGGATGGTTCATGAGGGGAGGGTGAAAGAGGACATGGTGATGATTTGCTGTCTCTCCAAACATCGAGTTTTGTGGTTCTGCACTTGGCAGTGTTGCACCAAGTTCCCTATATTTTCAAAGACAAAAAAAATTACATGAAATGAGTTTGTATATACACGCAAATATGTTCAAAGCTATTAGGCACATATTATTGTATTTAAACAAGAACGCAATTTGAAGAACAGAGGAACAGATAGTTATTGGGCTGATGATTATGATGATGTCGTTGTGCTGAGTCTTCTAGGTTGCCTTATGATTAGTGTATAGACATACGTTGTGTAATCACGCATCATGATGATTGTCGTCATTCTAGTCTATGATTCAGTGCACATACTTATTTACCGACAAGCAGCATCATCATCGTATCGACATCAGAAGAAGCAGGATTGAGCATTTTGGGGAGCAAAGTATGAGTGTGTACGCGAAGAGTAATAGGTTGGGTAAAAAAATTAATTGATTTTTTACAATCAACAACAACACAAGTGACTAGAATGAAGACGAAATAAACCAGTCAATCTTTTAATATTCAGCCAGTCAGCAGAGGA
>JAQIXW010000976.1:0-22612 GCA_034700685.1 Willowsia buskii
TCCTCTCGCAATTTATTCTAAGTGAGAAATATTAAAATAAAAATTATTATGTGTATCTTGTTATCATGCTTTGCGTATAAATGAAGACATCCATCATAAGAGTTAACGAGGGAAAGTATTCGAATTTATAATGAGTTTGATGAAAAGTTTTCTTTACCCGGTGAGAATCACGCTATGAAATCAGTTTTTCAAGCTATAAAACGTTGATCGTTATTGCTTCAAGTAAGACTATTCATCAAGCATGTAAACACAAGATATTTTGTTGACTCAGTGTCAACGTAGTTAGAAGGAGAACATTATGCAACTTGTTTCTTCGATGAAGTTTTTTTGGGAAACCGGTTTTAAGGTTTAAAATGAATGAATCCTCATTTTCACCCAGCTACATTTCATCCTCCATGGACTTGTGAAGCCATCATTTTGTATCATTTTAAGTTTAAGCCTGGTTATTTGAAGTCATTCTTTTATGGATTCTAATATCTCAAAAAAAAAAAAACGATTCATTTAGCAGTCTTTTATACATTATATGTTTACTGTGATGTAATACTTAATCTACCTGTTATTATCTTCAAAAATCAGGACGCATGAAATATTGGTACGCATTAGTTCATCATCGTATTTGTAGCATTGCTGTAAATGAATAAAATTAGTTGTGTAGCGAAACGGCGAAATCCAATGGCCAATGATTTATCGATTGCTGGTTTTGGATCTTTCATGAGAGTGCTTCATATTGGTAACAAACATGCTTTCTCCTCGTGTCATAATTTGTAATCACTTGTTGTTAAATAACTAGCAGGGCTCCTTTGTCATCATTTACTTATAACTCATCCATGTAGACAACAGTTTCAGTGAAACGCTTTATTGATCCAACTACTCATGTTTCATGCTTTATTATTGTCACATGAATTCGCTGTCAGTGATAGCGTCGACATCATCAGTTTTGTTTTATATTGCCATTGTGTTTGTTAACATTAGTTTACTGTAGGTTAGTTTCCTTCCCTAAAGTACATATATATCGATACTGGATCTGTATATTTTTATAAATGAGCATGAGCACATGAGCGCTGACGCTTTCAATCTGTTCGTTGTCACCCTTATTTAAAAATTGTCTCTTGAAGCTATACAAGATATCGTGTATATTTAGCACGATGTGTTACTGTGAATATTGGAGTTTATTGTCTCTATTTTTTTCCAGTTTCAGTTGTTATGTATTTTCAATGTGTACTCTTTTGCTTACTCACAGGAAAGATAATCTCGGAGGCAATTGTGTTGCTAGCAGACTCGGCCGTTCTACCAATAAATGTGGAGGATTACGTGGTAGAAATTCAAGATGCCTTTAACACATTTATGAATCATTATCAAGAGGATTTACACAAAGCGAATCTATCGATCGGTATGTTACTCTGTTTCGTGATCGCGTTAAATTTTTTGTGGTTAGAACTTTGTTCTTTTCTTCTCTCTCCCACAATGTTATTTGCTACTGCAAAATATATAGTAGCACTTGTATTTATGTATTCTCTTTCTAACCATGTTACGTTATTTAATGATTTCATCTATCAATCTCGACTCTGTTGGCGTTAATGACTGTATTAATTGTCCACGAAAATTGAAAATTCCTCAAGAAATTCAATTGCAACGACTGGCTTCAGTTAACATCCGACAGATTTGGAAAGTAATAGATGGCTGAAAGAGAGTTACAAGAATTTACGGGGCCTTTATTTCTGGCGGTCACTTTTTTTTTCTGAGAGTGTATTCTATGTTCCGCTCATTTATTGAAGAGAGATGAATTTGTATTTGTATTTGAAAATTTGAACTAACTGTAGCAAATTTATTTGAATCACTTACAGCTTATCTTCAAGCAGCAGTAATGCGTCTAGAAGTTATAGGAGACAACTTTCACACGGATATACACAATCGTTCTGTAATAAACCCGGAGCATGAAATTATACCATCACCATCTCCTTCACATAGTTTCAGAACAAAGTAAGTACACACATTAATTTGCTCGTGTATCGCGAACAACATGCAACAAAGAAAGCGTGCCATGATGTTTGAGTTGTGTAGATTTAATCCTGTCCTCCAGCCAGGTATAAAGTTAAGTGTACGGTTTATCAATAATTACTTAAAGTTTATTTTCTCACGAGTAGCTGAAAAGTTTAGGGAGATGCAGTCGGGTGGGTGTTTCGTTGCCTTTGTTTGATGAGCTTGAACTATGTGGTTTCCCAAGTTTAGCCTGGCAGCAAGCTTTACGCTGCGAAAATTTTGACTGCATTAGGCACGCTTTCCTTGTCTTTTGGAACGAGTTACTCAAGAGGTGTTTGGCGAATGTTTACTTTTCAGAAAGCCCCTCCTCCACAGAATAATTAACGATAAGCTCACCCAATTTGAGAGGAGCCTAATTTCACGAAATTCAGAGGCTTATAAACACCAAATTCTTGGATTTACCTCAACCGTGGACGACATTCCAGTCTTTGGAACCAGCGGTTCTGATCAGTATCTGGCTAATAATATGTCGCTGTCACTCCAACTGTACTTTCCTAAATTAAGGGCAGCACTTGATTGTGGTAGGAGAATGATGGCTGAAATGGACTTGAGGAGCCAGAACCCGAGAGATTTTGGCAACGGAGCTAATTTACGTAATGTTGGAATCAACTACTCTTTAAACGAAGACGACGCCCCCAATTCGGATCAACAAGACACAGGAGCTAGTGGCAGACGTACATCCAGGAGTAACCACAGTCCTAGTACAAGTTATCCTTCTCCGTTGAATTACAGAGCATCATTCATTACGGATGCCTCAACGTGTCGTGATTGGCGGTATAAAGCTTCACAAAAGATAGCCAGCTTAACACGAGCTTTGGATGCTGCTTCAGCAGTTTTACAAAGTCCTCTTCTTCCTGAGGAAAGTGAATAGATAAAAGGGTGACACTGTACACAGTGAAGATTATACTGAATTTATAGCTTACCTATTTATATGCTTGTAAGAATTTAATTGGTAACATTATTTATACTCTTTGAGGTCACAATCGTATACAAAGCTTATTTTCGTGTAATTAAGAATAATTATATAATTGGCATGTATTTACATATTGTAAAATGTAACACTCAACTATATGATAAAGTCAGTTGAGCTGTTTGTAAAATATATACATACAAATAGGTAGCTGAGTGATTATAACTTTGAAACGGTCGACCAAATAGACATAGATTTTTAGATTTTAACAAAATGTATAAAACGAAAGTACGCAACAAAACGCACGCCTAATAAAACAGAGGTTTTTCTCTGTACTTTTTATAAAAACAAAAAAGGTACGTTAATACAATCTTCTGTACATGGCATATTGACAAAATTATAAACGAGTGAGTTGTCATTAATGACGTTTTTGTGTCCTATGATGAGTTTGTAATCATTTTCAGTTGACTGTTGTATCATGTAACCAATATAATTATTACTATTACTAAATTATACATACATACATTTAAGTTTACATATTATATTTTAGGAGCAGTTCAAAGGTTTTTAGTATAAATAATTCAATGTAACTATTTAACCGAAAAGATTATTTTGAATGAAAAATGAATGGTTCAATATTATATGTTATTAGGATGTGAATGCCTTTTCCCACATTCCCCAATTCTAAGACAATAGCTAAATGTATTAACCATATTGTAACAGAAAACATCAGAATATTTTGTACCTTATAAATAAATGCAGTCCTCTAAATAAATATTATTATTGAAGTAAGAGAACATTTGCAAGAAAACTGAACAAAGTAAACATAATGGTTGGCTATCACACCTTTTAAATGCGCATATATATATATCTTGTATCTTCCTCTCCATTCAATTTTATAAGCTATAAAAATTATTCAAAGTCATGTTCGTCCTTCCTTTCCTAGTCTCAACTATAGACACGTTGAACTGGCTTGAGTACGTGTATTGTCAAGGTAGATGAGTCCATTTCTTGCTCAATTCTAGAGATATACCTGATTCACGTTTTCGCCACTGGAATTGCTAGACAAGATGGAGGAAGGGTACCGCTTGCGAACATAGCATACGACATCGTCTTGCATACAAACACTACATTGAGAGAGAGATGGGAAATAATTTATCGCATTCACATTCACATCAAGTTAAGTAAGCTGTCAGTTGTCTTTCTCCACCCTTTTTAATGAAGGCTTACCACTTTGTGACATGGCCATATTTCAAAAACAGATCCAGAGTCTTTCTTTGCTTCTGAGTTATTTTGCAACCCCCTTGAATTGTTATCGTTTCTTTTGTGTGGTCAGACAACAACGCTAATTTTTGTTCTCCTAGTGGTATCCAGTCAATAGCTATAAAGGCAACAGAAAGTTGAAAAAAAAAACAGTAATTCATAGATCACTTAATAAAAAATGTTTCGCTAAACCAAATTCAAAATTTCGTATGTGAAAGGAAATTAATAATACGGACCTATCCGTGGGGATTTATCCTCGACACATGTATGAACGCATCCATTATAACAGCAGATTTTGCTGCCACAATCTCCATCCGAGGAACAAGTCGGAGCATTACAAAATCCGTTGAATCTAGGACACCTAGTATCAACCGTGTAAATCTGTTGATCTTGGCTTATCTGCAGGATGCCATTTGTTTGAATCACAAAGAAACCCCACAGTATCAATCAACGGTAATTGTTTTCACAGGAAAGTAATATGTGTACGGACGTCATTCAGTCTTTTACGAAATCATTCATGTAAAGCTTTTACCCAAAGTTTTTCATGAAACATTTTCGCTCAGCAGTGTGCATGCAATATAAAATGCTTGCGTATATATCAAGAGTTGCTATATGCATATACTTCTTTCTTCTTACAAAGAGCGTGCATGTGTCAGTATCTTCTCCGCAATAACGTTTAAAAAAGTGGTGAGCCCAACATATTCTATAATCCTCTTTTGTAGGGATTTTTGATTAAAAATTACTATTTTCGCATTTTTTGTCACAAAACATTGAAACAATCGATTTTAAGTTCTTTCTACTTCGTTGTCCTACATCACAGTTGTGTTGCCTGTTTTGTAATCAAAATAATAACGTGTAGATTAAACGTGCAAAGAGCAAGATAGCAAGCAAAACAGCTCATACATATTATTATTTAGTCCGTTATATACCAGTACGATCACATGCTTTGAATAGGTACGTGCGCAGTAGACTGAGAGAGATAAACTTGAACTTGATTGAACGGGTAAATAATTACTTGCTGAAGACTTCCGTACGAAGGGGCTTTAAAATGTTGGGATTTGGATGACACTGATGACAGTTTTATTACCTTTTCCTGTGCATTTTGAAGCTCATTAATTTGAACGTCGGTAATGTACACCCCGGTGTCCTCACTGTGTGGGCCGTCGAGGTCGAGATAATCTTCTGAACTTTGCAGTGATTTTGGATCCTCCTCAAAGAGATCCACCCGTTGTATTCCCACTGGAACGCGCCCACATATCACATTGCTCACAAAAATCGTAAGACACAAGACAAGTATTTCAAACAAAATCCGTTTAGCCATGATGTACGATATAAGTCGATTTAAACGGACTTTTCCCCTTAAAAACGATTTTTAATAGCAGAGGAAACTATGCTCACTTAATTTTCTAGCCAAAATGTGAAATAATCACAGCACAATAATGCCAACAGCATCATGCCAATTCTAAGTTTTATTTGTCCACATTTTCGCTCGGATGTGATTTGGGTTTTACTTATACACCCCCCTCGTTCCTTGCATAAATTGCAAAATGCAAAAGGGGAAAACGAAGAGAATAACGAGAAGTTAGATAGGTCCGCATGCATGCTTCTTGACTGATGCTAATTTGTCGTTGTGTTGTGCTCAAGTATGCACAAACGTAACCAAATTCTCCCATTCCCATTTCACATTATATGCTAGTTTATTGAAATACGTTAAGATTTTTTAGTAAGTAGCATAATAAGAGGAATAGTTAGGAAAGAGACGTACATAGTGGCAGTTTTGTGTGATAAGAGCAAGGCAACGATCAGTATTATGCCCTTCATAACTATAACATTCTCCATGCCCTCCCCACTCTCTCCACTGTCTTTTTGATACTTGTTGTGTAGGCATCTCTAGAGTGCTTTATGATGGTAGCAGTTTAACATTCACCATGTCGCACAACAGCAATCACATTATAATATCCTTTTCTCTCTTCTTTCCATGCATCTTCATCTCATTCTCAGCTTACATCATTTTCCCTTTCCTTACTCTTTACTAACCTTTTAGAATTTATCGTATCGTCATCTTCTCTCTCTCTCTCAAGAAGTTGACATTACAAACATGTTAAAGTTTTTATAATATGTGTCCGCCTAAACATATAATATGTGCACACTTCACTCTCAGTCAGTCAGTAATATATCACATTGCTCTTGTGCACACACTGCAAAACAGTGACTTTTGCTACGCCATGGCTATCCAAACAAAAATTCTTTGACGGATATATAGCGGAGAGCTTATTTGTGGTGGTGGTTGACGGTATCGTAGTAGTTGGTGATCTCGATCTATATTCGTCTCCTTTGATGCCAAAAAACGAATAATGCATAATAAATGGTGAGTGAATTAGGGCCTTCTGGAAGTATACAATACAACAATATAAGCGTACTTCATCATCAAGTCAAGTTTAGCAGTGAGCTTGTTTTTACCCAATATACAACAGCACATACAAAAAAAAACTTCTTGTTTTACAGCTCGGTATTAATGGGGTGTAGAATAACTAACTAACCAAGTGGCAGTATAATAATATGGGTTTTTATCAATGTGTGTACTCACTCACTCCACACTTTGACTCAGAGTGTGCACAGATTTTGTAAAAGAGTCATTTGTGCTCAACTCATCTCCCTCCTCTCGACATGATCGTTGAAGTAGATATTTTGCTTCTACTTTCATATACCACACGATTCACAAATTTGAAAAAAGTCTTGAAGTGGAGGAGAAGCAGCAGACAGCTCAGAGATTTGTACATATTTACACACTTTTTTAAAGCATTGACAACTAGTATGTGGAATAGTTATTCAAGATCTAAATCCACTATTAGTGCTGGTGGCAATATTTACTTAAGTGGCTTTGGCATTGAATGACAGACTGACTATATACTCTCCATCTGCTCATATTATTACGATACATGTCGCAACGCAATAGAATACTATATGATATACATACCATGGTCATAGACAATAATCATAAAAGAGATGCTTGAACGAGAAAAGAATGGGAAACGCGAATTTACAGCCTTTAGTGGCGTTTAAGAAGATGAAATGATTTATAAATGCATGCTTTAGAAATAGCTTACTATTACTGTACACGTAAAAGAGATTGTAAGAACTGATGCGTACCTGTGCGATGCAATGTTAGAAGATATCGAACACTTTTACAGTTTTAAAAAGCTTATCTTGACACTTTGGTAAATTTTATTACACAAGTGTTCGTTTAGTTCATGGTCTATGAGATCAACATCCAACGACGACATCTTCAACGTTAATGTTTTTGTATGCAAAGAAAGTGATAACAACGATCTATCCTAATAAACACCATGTCAATCAACATTGTATTCAAAGATTAGACTACCTTTCCGTTAGAGCTTTCCATTGTGGCATTTTTATTAGATGAGAAAACCCTCAACTTAATCTACAGAAAAAGAAACCAAGCCCAACGAAAATGAATTTTTGTTTGTTTTAGATGCAAGTTATGTTTACCAAGAGAGCAAGTACCACAAGAGCATATCATGCATTCTGTAGTGCATTCTTAGAACAAGCGAAACCCTCGAATACGGGATATGGATGGATAGATTTATCGGCCCTAAACGTTCTTTTTCACTTTACTAGTTCGTAAATACTTTTCATTTCGTCTGCAGTAGAACTGCAAGGGTTATATTGTTCGAAAAAAGCAATAATATCACACGGTAATAAACAAAGCATTTGCATCTTTTATATAGACATATTCCACGCAAGAACTCCAATCTTGGTTTTTATGAACATCTTTTACGTATAATAAGACTCTCAGTCAGTTAAGTCAATTCCAATTCACAAAAATTTTGAATTAACTTGAAAGTGACATCTAATTTTTTTTTAAATCACAAAATTACTCTAAGAATCTGGGTTACCGAAAGAAGTTTTTTCTTGTTTTGTTCAGATGGCAGTTCGAGATATTGATTGCTTGATCGGGTTAAAGCTAATTTAGTTACTGACTGCTTACTTTCCCCGCTTGTACCACTAATCATTTCAAAATTGAAATTATTTTTTCCCACACCCCATTTGTATTGTATGCCATTGGCAAATTCTATGTTTTCACGTGCCAATTGCCAATAATTAGATTAGTAAGGGTGTTGGATACACATTATGCATCCACAACAAATAAAATATTGTTGATCATGCTGAATTGGATAACTTTGGAATAAAGCACACTACTGCCGCCTGTAATTCACATTCACACGCCATTAATAAGCCCATGAGGACTCTAATTAAGGTACTTTCGATGTGTCATTGTTACATGCTCGTAAATTGTACTACCATCATCCAATTACTTATATGAAAATAGGTCGTTTGATGCCCGTATCAATCGCAGTATGTAAAAGCATAGTTTTGTTCCTCGGAATAGAAAAGATCTGCTGTACGGAGAAAGTTTCAAGCGTGTAACCTACTTGCCAAAGAAAATAAGAAAACAATAAACAGAATTTGGATATATGTATATTATGTCATATAATCACATAATTTTAAGCCTCATAATAATGCTTTCATTTGTTCTGCAAGAAGAACAATACCTTCTTTATTGTTTCATTTTACTTGACACTTATATTTTATTCCCTAAACTTGAACACAAGCGATTTTTAAATTATCATGTGGCAACTTATACAATATAAAATTTTCGTTTTCTATACTGCTTTTTTACTGGCTGCAGTGTGTGTGGTGTAATACAAAATACATTCTTACGAACAAGCTTACTTTTTTCTAGAATGCTTTTATCATCATTCACACTTCACTAACACTTAATCATTTTCATCATCATACTGTGTGTTAAAATACTTTTTAAATGGCAGTGATTATTATATATGTTTATATATAGTATGTATAATAATTGCTGAGTACAATAATATTGCATACAAAACGGAAAAATCCTTAGCTAGAGTGTAATAAAAGTCAACGCAAATATTTACATAAAAAGATAATAATAGTGCTTAATGTAGCTACCAATATATCTGTTCTTACTTTCTATGTATATTCTTTTCTTATAGAGGTGTCGTTATTTATGGAGTACAATAAATTAATGGATTAGAGGGTTTCTGTAGTTTGTATTACAAATATAATAAATTAGGATTAATATTATTAGAATAAAATGAGTATCATTTCCTTCATTGCATCTGTCTTGGCATTTTTATTTTTATGTGTACAAAATGAACTTTAGTTGACGATATTTTCAACAATTTACACCGAAGATATAATATATGTTTTTATATTTTATACAACTTTTAGGTATATTATTTTGTATTAGGTACTACCCGTAGCAGAAGAGGAGTTTGTTGTTCGTATAGCACTTTTATTTTTTAGATAATTTTAATGCGTTGAGTATTCGTTTTGCTTCCTTCCTCTTGTTTTGAGATTGCCTGTTCTGTGATGTGAAGATGACGATAACTTTGGTTTACCACAAAAACGCCGCGGATGACGAGGACCACATTACTTGAAACAGTTCCCCGGGTATGCCGTAACATCGTTTTCCCAATTTTTCGTTTCATAGATGTTAATAAGCGTAGCGATCTAGTTTCTCAAAGCTGACATCGATTTCTTTTCACGAATGATTAGACAGCTTTGCACAATGTTTATGTCTGTATGTCTGTAGTGTGGTGATAGAGCCCTGCTCTCTTTCTTTCTCTGCTTTTAGTATTTCCTCTTGTATGTGCATGTGTGTAAATCTATGTATTAATGTACAACAACTTTGCTTGTTTTTCAGTCCAACGGTAATGTCCTCTTCATACATACATGCTCCTTCCGGTTCCTGACGGCACAGGCGATGAGCGATGGGGCTCGAACTCACGAGTCTAATTCTTCATGCAAGACTTCACAGAGGACTTCTCCTTGTGTGCAAGTGCTACAATAAAAACGTGAAAAATATATTTATGAGTCAGAAGGCCTGTAGGAAGCCTTTTTCGAACCCATTCATAATAAGTTCTGAAGAGTTGACACTTCATAAAACGAAAAGAGAGCATTCTTTACCAAGTCTTCACGTGGTTTAATTTCCGAAACATAATGAGATCCTGTAAATAAATTAAGAAATGAAAATAAATGACGAGATCCCATTATTATAATTGGGGAATCTTCTGAAATTTCCCTACTAACCTGGTATTGTTCCGACTCTAGATGACATCCTCCTGGTAGGGAAACAGTCTCAGGTCTGAGCTCTGCGGCAAGCAGTGTTCTTGGACTGATGCTTTCATCGGCATTTTCTTCCTTTGAAAATTTCTTTAGTTCGGTTTCCTCCTCCCAATCAAAAGCTACAAGAAAGAAATGAGACTGAACATAACAACAACAAAAATGTAAACGAGGCTCATAATATTATGCATAAAAATGCATTTTGCATTCCAGGTCTAGCGTATTTACGTTGGCAAAAGCTTCAGCTAGGTATTCTTTGAGAAAAGAAGTTATTTTGATGCTATTCAATTTACGGTTTGTGGTCCTAGTAGTATGTACTACTATTTTTGGAAAACAGAAGGGTTGAATGTGTGAATGTGAAAAGTTCATAATTTTTGTGGTAGAATGACATGTGTACTTTGTTATATTCATTTTTTCTAGAAGTATTTCAGCTAAATTGGAAAAATATGGTTGTCTTCACGCATTTATTCACTACTCACTCTGTCTCTGTCGCTGGGAGCAAGTACTAGCAGAGAATGTTATTCCAGGTGTTGCTGTAGAAGATTCTGTGTTATGTCAAATAACAAGGAATAAGCGGGGAGCAAGAGGAGCAAAGCAAATCGCTGCTGAGCAATTCCATTTTTAGAAATAAGCTAAAGCATGCAGCGTTAATATACTACATACACATTTAGTACCGCAATATGAAAAATTAACAAACCGTTGATGACAGACAAGCTGGCTACAAATAGTCGGAAGAGTGAGGAAAAGGGAAAGCAAGAAAGATGAACATTCACTGTCACCTTTTCAAACCAGAACTAAAATAGGTTTATTTTATAATAAGATAGTCGTTGAAGAAGAAGAAGAAGAAGAAGAAGGAAGAAGTGCAATCGATGCACTCAATCTCATTTCCCTCATCTAGATCTATATCTCCACACATTACATAGAGGCATTCACCATGTATAACCCCATTACAATGATAAGGATCCGATACGAGTAATTTTAGTACAATTTAAATCGTTCAAGCAAGAAATGTCAAGTCTTTCCTTGTTGGTCGATGCACTGATTTTGGGATTACGTTCATTCATGCTAGCCATAAAGGGGAAAGAAGGTAAGAGATTATATGTTATGTTTTTAGAAATAGGTTGTTCTACTAGAGGCTTCATCGTGGAGACTCGAGCTTCAACTTTGCATTTGCATTAGGATGATTCATAGTAGAACAGTGTTGTGAAGCGTAATATATTCGGGCACACCGTATTTACCATCATATCCGCTTTTTAAAAGTCTAACTTGAAAGCATATCGTCATAAGTCAAATTCGTAATAATACGGTATCACGCCAGACCACGACAAACGATGCGTACGTAACCAGAAGTGTCAGACAGTCAGGCAGGCGCGACCAGACCAACTTGTTAATAATAATGCTTCTATTATATATTATAAAGCTATGCTTAATATCTTTTGCCTATGGTTCGGGCATTCTTTTAATATACAGAAACTCACCTACGGGAGGATTAACCTTAGGAAGACAAGAATGAATGCATCCGTTGTAACAACAGACAAGTGAGTCATCTCTACTGCAGTCGTCGTCTGTTTGACATATTTTTGCTTCACATAGTCGAGAATTGGCCACAGCCGAGGGCTCCGGTAAAGGTGGACATTTTTCTTGCTGTAGTCCAATCCGGGTGTTCCCACCTCTGAGGCTCTGTGTAAAAACCGTAAAAAATGCAGATGCTATGAGTTTTGTCTAATATATCATTATTATTCATCTTAGTGTTACACATGCATTCATAACACATATATGGTGTTGTCGAGTAATTTATTTTTACAACTACTCATCAATATCTTGATGATATACACAGAAAAAGTAATTGCCCTCTTAAACTAATAATTATTTACATTATGTGTTTAGCAATTTGCCAGCAACCACATTGACAGATGCCAGAGACAGCAGAGGGCGAAAAAAAAAAATTGAAAAATATGCACAAAATGCTGCAGTGAAAAAGAGCCACAAATAATAAACGCAGTCAACAGTAAACCCTTTTTAAGTAGACAGAATTAATAATATGCTTGTGACTTTTTGCTAGTCATTTCTTTGATGTCTGCCAAACTCATCAAGAGTTTAATATTCCTTGCCAGCATAATAATAATAATAATATAATCTGCGTTTGCCTTTTGCCATCCCCTTATCCATCTGAAGATAATATATTAATCGTATGCTATATTATGCTTGAACGGTCTCGACTCAGTTCTCTCTCTTTCTCTGGTGTTGAGGTAGCGTAAGGACAAAAAAGTGATTCCAAGTTTTTATGCATTTTGCAGTCCTTGATTTGATTAGACCTTTTTCGTCGCTTCTCCATTTGAAAGTATGTGCTTGTTAAGGAGATGAGGTTATGTATGTTTAGATGTTTATGGCGCGTTTGGCTCTTCCTCTACGACAAGCAAATGAGCCAAGTGTCTTTCTATCTGCTTATTGATCTATATAGCAAAAGCAGGAAAAAATGTACAAAAAGAATAACAGATTTTATTGCCTCACAGAAAACTAAGATACTTTTTGGATCAGAAAAAATATAAAAAACCAACAGATACATCACTGACTGTGCGTGGTTAGAGCTGCAAAACATGGCTCACTCATAGTCAGTGGCCAGACCTCATTCAGAGAAATAAATTTAGTGAAAATGGGACTGGTAGACCGACATTAAACCTGAAATTAAGGCGCAACATACGGCATGTGAATAAATTCATTAGGCAGTGCAATCAAACACGACGGCTTTTGGCACAAATAAAAATATTATACATTGCGTTGGAGTAGAGTTTTTTGCTTCGTAGATGACTCTTTATTCTAGATTAGATCAAAAAGGATTTTTTCTCATTAAGCTATATTTACGGTTGGGTGTGCTGTGCTGATTAACGAAAGTGGTTAAGAGTTTTAATGGGTGATCACATTCCGAGTAGTCATTATATAAAAGCTCCCATGTCATGTTTGCATACGTATGCCAAAGTAAACGTCATCAATGACTGGGAAAGAAATGCTTGAAATCTTCGACACTGCACACAAATCGACTAAAGTTGAAATGGCTGAAAATCTGCAGATTACATGTACCTGCAAAATTTACTAATCCCCTACTGCCCTTTCGATGTTCATATTATGAGAGTGAAGCGCTTTGCTTGTGACATTATGTCCTATGAAAAATATTAGATTACAAAAGATTGAGTCTGTTCACGAATTTCAAAGATAACAGCATTTGAAAAGATTATTTTACTGAAAGCTTTTTATCTTTAAAAAAGTTGAAAATTTCAAACTGACCGGAAAGTAGAAAAATAAATTGCATTGCACATCAATTTTGCATGTTTAGTCATGTTATACATCTCTAAAATTCTGTAAATTTCCTTCAATGCGTGAGAAAATAAAACATAATTGTTGCATTTCTAGTACCGTAATGCAAATATAAATTTTCATGATCAGTCATTATTATTATTCGTGCAAAGTGCATAAAAATACATCAACGAAGTAAAAATTATATAACATTTTAAAGCAGCCCATTTTAACCCATTAATTTGTATGGTAAATATAATAAGCCTTCCATTGCATCTGCTGAAGTGATAGTTGTTGGGATGATGCCGGGATCAACAGACCTTCCAATTCGTAAAACAAAAAGTTTGCACTTCCCAATAACTTTGTTGTGATGATAGAAATGTCAGGGAGGCATGCAAATTGCCTCTGTGAAGAGAGGATGCGATAGCATCCTAATGGGGCCCAAGAGATAGGAAATATCTCAAAATGTCTTGTAAATACCACCAAAAGTCAAACGAGTATATATAATCTGTAACACCCTCCTGGGAAAACCGATATGTTTATGACTGTACATTCAACTTTTAATGTCATTATTATTATTCCGCATCTCATATCAAGCCATTTACACACACACCCTTTCAGTGTAAACTGATATAATGGGGATTCATAAATAATCTGATAAAATATTAGCAAAAGTTCTCTTATTTATACTTTTCTTCGATTTACCTACTTGAGAACACGAGCTCAGCTAACAACTGGCTCGAGTTCTTAAAGTGCCCCTAAAACTGAGAATGATTTATCGAAAGCAAAACACGAAGAAAAATCAAGAGATGCATGGTTTATTTACACAAAGAATCATTACTCGTAAATTCTTGCCAATTTATTACCTCTGTTGTGTCATTTTGCTTGTATTGGCCCAAGTTCAAGCTTATACACATACTTGCACAGAAGCCCACAGACCGCAATAACAAGAACATTGACAGATTGTGCATTGCAAATAAAAACTTGCAACGGTGATAAGAAAGAAAGGAACAGTAAATTTGCGCTGGAGATAGCTTTCACCAAACTGGAAATTCTTTAGGTACCTCAGGTTTAGCACAGCAGGGTTGGTAGAGCAGCCATAAAAGAAAATGAACCATTAATTGGTTTAAATGTACAAATCAGAAAACTTCAAGTTGTGATCGTTTTCTGAACCAAATTTCCTTAAAGATCAGACATGCGTGACAACTGCACCCTGCACTGCACATGTCTACAAAACTTTGAAAGATCACAAGTATAGAGGCAAAATTTAAATAATTTGGCTAATATATGATTTCATAAATAATTTATTAAATTCATTCCCATCAACTCACAAAATTATTCTTTCTGCAAGTGCTTTAAAGAGGCGGAGAAGTGGTGGTGATAACTATTCAACTTTTTGGGTGAGTAAATACAGAGGACATATTTCTATTGAAATGATGATGTGGCCATAGTCATAATCATGAAACTTCATGCTTGTCATATAATCGTCATCGTAAGCAATAATTCGAAAACCATTTTTGGGAATCTAACTTGCGTAGGTTGATGTTTAAAATCTTAAGATACACATTTCTAAATGATGTGATTAAAGGATGCTTTTGACTTTCTTGCCTCCTTTTGCCTACTTGATCCAACATAGCCAGCATAACTCTAGAACAGCTATTGCATACATTATTCATTAACAGAAAAAAAATCTTAAGCTCCAACTAAATAAAGGGAATTAAAATGCTTATCATCTTTAGGAACACCCTTGGTGAAGTGAGTAGACTGAAAAATAATAAAAACAATTCTGAAAGATGAGATGCACAGGGTGATCGTACCGCACAGAGAAAAAAAGTTAGCTAAACACAAAGCAAACAGTACAACAGGATCAAAAGATAAATCTACCGAACAGTGGAATATGATACACGCAACAAAATTCCATCCAACTTAATATAAAATGCACATTACACACATTATATAGGGCTCGCACACTTTAAGTTTATAGGTAGTAGTTAATAGTAGTCTTATTCTCTAACTAATGATGAAATGCACGTTAGGGATAACTAGCCAAGATGCTAAAAAATTAGGAATAAGAATGTCTCAATAAAAGTATTTTCTCTTGCAAGGAAAATAGTAAAGTGAAGTGTAACAATAATATTGCTGGGCGAAAGAGAAACATTTTTTTCTTTGATGCCAGACAGACATCAAACAGAATGCCGCCACCCTGCTGCTCTATAATAGTCGCTAGTTAGTGTTAAGAAAAGAGTCGTAAGGAAAGAAAAAAATATAAACCCACGTCAAAGTACATGTGCACACGTATCGAGTGCAGTTCTTGAAAGAAGCGATTAATTCATTGAACTGTATTTACTGTTGACTTAAGTTGTAAGAAGATTATTGTTTACACTGTATAATTTGTGTAGCCATCTACACGTAAATGCACGTCGACTTGACTGCTGTATATAAAGCTGCAAATGAGAAAGCAAGTTCAATGCAATAAATGCACGGTGCAATGAAACTGTCCGTCAAACTAAACATCTTTTATGCCTTTCATGCGTGACTTTATGAGATGGGATTTCAAAAAGCATGATTCGAATAGACAGTTTTGCTATTGTGAATGTTCCTCCCCCAAAACCCTCATGAACTAATACGGACTTGTAGAGAAGAATTTATTTTCTCTGGTTGAATGAATACTGTTACTGTTATTATTGCGATAGTAAGAAAAAAAGAATCTTCCAGTTCGGCATGACGCGTCTCCTTTGATTGGGGATTGTGCAGTTGAAATAAAATTCCGAAACGCAAAACAATGTTTTGGCTGAGTTAAAGAAGAAAAGAGCTAAAGTTATGACTTCATTTATGCTTTGCACTGCGACCATGTAGCAATTTACATTTATGTGTTGTGTGCGAACTATTCTTTGTACTATTAGAAGTTAGCCGGATTCCACGCAACTTGATATTATGTTGTTAAGTTCAAGCACCAGATTTGGTTTCAAATGCATCATAAACCCATACGCATAAAAGAAAGTATATAATAGACATATACGTATGTACTTCTAGTGCTTCATAAATCAGGAAGTGGCATAATAATATGGAGAAAAAGCTTAAAATTTGGCTGTTGTGCAATACTATACAACTCGGATAGAAATAATAAAGACTCGAGTCACCCAATTTAGATATTTGTACCTCGTTTTATTCCTGCCCTATGTTAGGCACTGCGCACATCACACAAACGAGGTAAATATTTTCAGAATGCATGAAAAATTACCGCACTTTCAGTATAAACAGTACATTTCACTGTATTAAACTATGAGACTGTGACTAATTATAGCTAATGTTGGCCATTCCTAAGAAATTTGTACTTACTTACCTCCTGACAGATTCATGTTAATGATACAGATAGCGCAGACAGAATATTAAGTTGCAGAAACATGAGATGAAACTCAATCCTGAAAACTTGGGATACCTAATGCACGCATAATGTATGAATAAAAAACAACAAAAATTTTTGGAATGACAATTTGTGTATGAAATTCAAGTGCATGACAGCCAAATTGGTGAGTTTATAAAATATTTACGATTACATATATGTCCTGGAAGTATGAAATCGTGTTATTCATAAATGTCATGAATATTATCATGACTTTCTCTCCGACACACAAGCCATAATAAATACTATGCATAACATTCCAACACTATACTTTCATTCATTTGGTGAGAACACGAGGGAATTTGTTTGTTTTTATATGCATTTTTGGGTATATTCTGAATGCTTATCATTTCCTATTTCTTTGCGACATCTGCTTCTGCAAAAAGCAGAGAAGTCAAAACGCTTTTCTTTTGTCACGCCATCAAGACATGGTAATACAAGCCAAAACCTTTCTTCTGGCGTCAGTCACACTTCATGAGTGTTGTGGCGCTCAGTTAATAGCCTCTGGAAAGAAGCTTTTAGAGAATTTAAGCACTATCCATACCATGTTTAGACATTCTATGCAACTCCATCTCAGTAGGCATTTAAACTGATTAGGAAAAGGAAATACAATGCGTGTCATCATCACAAGCGCGGAGTTACCGAGAGAAGTTAAGAAACTAGGCTAATCTAGCACTACATACAGTGCAGATGTAAATGAAGATGAACAAATGATGAAGATCAAATTAAACAAGTAGTTATTGAATAACTCAACAGCATAATATTATATCTTATTTATAGCAATGTAAGCCATCATCACCAGATCATTAGTTGACGCCTCATCATTTTACACACAAAGACATGCATTTTGCATACTAAAGTATGTACTCAATCGCAAACAAAAAGTAGCAAAATCCTTTAAATCATATGTATCTGACTCCGAGCTAATTTTGTAAAACATGTGAAAATTAATATTTTTGCACTTTGTCGAACAAGTGGTCTCGCCTGTCTGCCTCTTATCTTATCTATTTATATACAGATTCCACATACGGATTTCATTGAAACTGAGGCGCAAGCCCAGAAAAGTCAAACCAAACCTGAACTCTGACCTGTTGATAAAGGTTATTGTGGTGATGGTTGATTTCGTCTTCATACACAAAATCTTCATTCACAAAGCGCACGGGATCATCATCTACATATGCGAAAGAGTCAGAATCAGGCGCCTCATCTTCCGTCGAATCGAGAAATTGCGCTGATGATGATGATAATGACGACGTCAACGTCAACGGTGTTGATGACAAATCATCTTTTTCCGAGCTCATCACTTTTCCCGAAATAAGCTCAGGAATGAGTAGCAATACTACAAGGAGATTGAATGTTAAAACTGTACAAAACAATTTAGATCTTTTGCTCACAACGCCGCCACAACTGCACATTGTCCGCAAATGCATACTTGCTTCACTGATGTTTCCCTTATATTCCGACGACTTTCTCAATAGTAAAAAACAATCTTTGTCCATTTTCTCCGCAAGAAAAAAACATGTACGACCCACTTTCTACCAATACTACTGGTTTTCTAAAATAAAATGAACATGTTGTTCTCGATGATGAACACAATATTTTTTGCACAGGTTTAACCTGAGAAGAGTGATCCAGTCGCCAGGTTTTGCTACCTTTTTGTTTCACACACAATGCATGTCTTGTCGAAGAGCAGTGTCGGGAAGAACTGGAAAGCCTGGAACATAGCTGCCTTGAATTGTTAATGGAGTTGCAATGGGGCACACTGCACAACCTAATTTTCATACTGATAATGCACTCTGCCCAAATACAACGAGTGATGGAAGATGTGTGGATTCCTCCTGCGTCCCACTCCTCTATCGCTTTCCCTCTTCAGCCTAGCAAGTTGACTTTCTTGATTCAATCCACACACTAAACCTTAAAACATTTCCTCTGTGAAGAACGCAAAGAGCTTTCGCTTTTCCGGCAACAACACTCAAATGCTTTCTACCCGCACACGAGCGCATTTTATTGCAAGTGATGGTGGTGGTGGTGGTGGGTGACTGACTAGTGACGATGTTGTTTGCAGAGCTACACCGGTGATGATGATGATGGGTGGGTGTCTTGTTAAAAGCTGGTGCATATGAAAGTTGTTTGAATGTCTGAACTGAAATATGAACTCCTCTCTCAAGTTCTTTTATTCAAGAAATGGGAGAAACGTCACTGGCGAAAGGATGAGTAAGGGCTTCAACATGAAAGTATTTTCAAAAACAACTACATACACAACTGTTGCAACATAATAATCAGTTGTAGTAGACTATTAAGCATTTTCGTATTGTTTAAGGCTACTGCTCACCACACCGTCTGGAATTAGGTTCAGTCTAGGACTGCAAAGACAGCCTCCCCGTCTGCTCTTTTAAATACAAAAAAAACTTTTCCACACAACTAGTACGAAAAAGTCTTTAGAAGAGACGACATAAATGATGCTAATATTAATGCATGCACATCTTATTTTATGGATGTATTCATATCAGCGAAAGAGGAACTATCATATCAGCGTTTATGTCTTTGTGAGTGTTCAGTTAGGAGAAGTAAATGCATCTTCTGTGATGATGACGACGATGGGAGATACATGCCATCCACAATAAAAGTTCAAAGCTCTTCTTCTTCTTCTCCTCCTCAGCTTCTTATTCCTCGCGTTCACAATCACCATCAGTCAGTCAAGCTTTCTCAGCTTCAGTGTTCGCAGTCAGTTAAAACTCTTCTCCTCGAATGCTTACTGAGAAAAGGATTTAAAAAGACATAGATGCATGCAACATCACACACACATCACTTACTTTTACATAATTTTTTAACAACTGCATTGCATGCACGTATACTTTTGTAGTTTGCGAATGTGGCAGATTTTCTTAAAGCCAATATACGATTAATTCTATGTCCTAGCAAGCTCAAAACCATCTGGCTGCTGCTGGTAGCTGGATATTATAGAGATTTTCTAGTAGAAGAAAGGATAATAATAAGTATGTGTATTGTCTATATAACATTCTAGACTTTATGCTCATTCCTTTTTTTTTTGCATTTCCCTCTAATAGATTATAACAATAGGCAGCAGCAGACATAATGCGAATTTGTGTCTAGCTATCTAGAAAGGACTATGATTACACAAGTCAGTCGTTTACGTGCAAAGATACTGCTATTTCATTTTGCATTCATTTTTAGTTTTAAAATGCATGTGGCAGTCATCATCGTCGTGCATCGACATCACATCATCATCATCAAAATGAATTTACTGGTGGATTGTTCTCCTAGCCTAGATACGAAGAAGAAGAAGAAAGGATTGCGTTACAAACAAAGCATTTTTTAATAAATGAGACGCATAATAAATAGAAATCCGGTGTAGCGACCGCAAAGCAAGGAGACAGACACTAAACACAATGAAAACGAAGAACCGACCGACCGAGTGACTTTTGCTTCTACTGTTTAATAAATAATTCTCATTCTGAGTATGTATGTTTGTGTGTACAGATAAGTCTGTGTTTACTGTATAGTAAAAGAAAAGTATGAAAGACATGACATAAGAGCGCAGACGAATAATTTCCTACAATATTGAAATTCTCAGAATAGCCAAACAAGATTCTACTACTACTACTACACGCCAGACAAAAAGATGCAATGTGCATGAATATAACGTGGTGACCTAATACTAATTATGTACCTCTCGTAGTTTTCTTTTCTTGTATGACGTTGATGATAATGTTTGCTATGAAGATTGTGAATGATGGGCAGTTGTAGAAGTAGAAAGGAGACAGAGTTGTTTGAGAGATCTTATTACAAGACAGAAAGGCGTGTTCCCCAACGACATTGTGTAATTTCACTGCATGCAGATTATCTCTTCAACCTTACCACTTTTTCCTTCTGTGGATTTATGTATTTTACCTTTGATTTACTCCTGTGAATATCTTGAGATTTCAGTGTTTGATGTCGTGCTGGTGGAGGAGGAGGAGGTTGGTGGTTAAGTACATGACAAGCTTGCTACCAGATTCCTTATTATCGCTATATAAGGTAAAGACTTCCAGGTTGTGTGATGTCTCTTCCCACAGACTATCACTGAAAAGGAAGTAGACAGTAGTAATAAAACGTTGTATTCTTCCTTTACCTGCCATTGTTTGATCATAACTTTTTAATGTCACGTTTGATGATGGTGATTCACTCCTTCACCAGAATTCCTCCCTTTAGTCTAATCTGTCTCTGTTTTGGCATGGTCTCTCGTCAAAGTCCGTTGATTTTACAGGAGAAAAGGAGTACACATGCTTGTATGAGATGAAAGATATACACATTAAAATCTATTTGCAATAAAAATATAATATCTTCATGATTGAAAAGGCAAATCGATGATGGTAGATGCTGTTATTTCTGACAGATTATCTGAATTTCGCCATTACACCATCAGGTTATCATTATCCTTACGAAGAGGAAACTTTCATTCAGGCCATACTGAGAATTTGAAAGGGATTGGTTTAGGAAGATTATAACCTTTCAAACGATCTTGGAAATCTCTTGACCAATTTAGCATTTAGACACTTAATACAAAGCTGCATCAGAGTTCGCAACTACCATCTGGGGCAACTCGAGAGTTTTCAAATCTCACGAAGACGATGAAGCCGAGTCATCATGTATTTCTATTTCGATTTGCCATCTTAAAGGCATTCGAGAAGATTGCGGAGAAAAGCCGACGATGTGATGGGTAAGGACAATCGCTGCATAAAATGTGTGGAATAATTACAAGCACAAAACCAGTAGAAACCGCAGTCAGTCCCATAAAAATAATAACACGCAATTACACGCGGTTGTTCATGTTTCTTCATGTGATTAGATGGTCTGCCTTGACTAGAATTCTTTTTAATGCATGAAATCACCTTTTCTGTCTAATTGAATAAAAGCGTTTTGTCCATTTTCTTGCGATCCCTTGTTTGAAATGATGGTGTGGATTTAATCTTTATCTCTGTTCTTGTCTCAAAACACAATCTTCTACAAAATGCAGAATCATTATATCAAATACATGGCATTGGCATACTCGAGTTCAGAAAAAGGATTGCGTGCAAGTAGAAAATGCACATCCCCCACCTTTTACCCCAAAGGATATTGCCTATAATGCGCCAATGGTTATTAGCCCGTTCAATACCTCATTGTTATCACCTACTCAATGGAATGCTGTAAAAATATAATGAAGCTCTTGGCAGACTCATAATAACAGGTTTAAGTATAGTTTGGTATTTTAACCTATCCCACGACTTTCATTACCAATTCTTTGTAAGGAAAGCTTTATGAGTAGAATGAACAAAAAGAGATTTTCAAAGGCAATAAATTTTTGTCGCTCAAAAAATATTTTATTTATTTGCGATAAAACGTCAAATTCCTAATTCTAACATACATTCTTTGGCAGTACTATGTACTGAATACACAAAATGCCTTTATAAACTATTTCATACAATAATCAATATATTTTAATTTTACTATACGTATACTATATCTATATATTTTATTTTAAACAT
>JAQIXW010000977.1:0-22611 GCA_034700685.1 Willowsia buskii
TATTATGCATGTATACTTATATTCGGGTACTGTAATTTTCTAAGTATCTCGAACCCTCACGAGTGAACATTATTGTCATTTGATTAGTTGGTGGTTGGAGGAAACGGAAAAGCGGATATTGTTGCATGCACCATCATCGTTCGGTGGCTCATTGCAGTTTTGGGTGGTACGATGGTAGTAGTACAAAGTGCGTGTAGTAAGTCTACACACAGAACGATGATGATGTTCTGATGAGGAATTGAATGGATAACGAATGATTTTCAATTTTCTAATCTCGCCTAATGCATAATCCATATAGACATTGAGACACAGCAACACGAACAGAAGTAGACGCTTATCACGCGATACCACAAAATGAAATCAGAGAGTAGCTACGAGTAAAATCAAAGTCATCATGAAATAATAATTTTCAGCTACAAACTACGCGTATACCATCATATTATATATTATTATCATCTATATAACAAAGTTTTTCAGATGATTTCTGTTTATACGAGTGCATGGGTGCTAGGGAGTGCGCCAGCTGCATGAATGTAAAATTGATTCTATGATATACTTGTTCATCATGACAAGTCAAGAGTAATCATTTGCGGCACAGACAGGTTCAAATTCAAGTGCAACTGCACAGCGCAGCAGTTGAAATTGAAAAATCAAAAAATCATTCATTCTCCAGCTTTTTATCAACTCAATTCATCTATCTGCATTAGCAACTGCATACGTATTCAAGAGATGTACATGGATGATAGTTGGAGTCAAGCATAAAAACTTGTCTCGATTTGTTAATGAACACCCATAGACCACTACTACTATACGCATCCCAAAACTCAACAAACTTTCAAACCAAGAGCTAGAGAAATTCGATGTATCTTTAGTAGGGGAAGATGTGCTGGTAAGTATTTCATTTTCTTAGGGGGGAAGGAAAATTATACAAGGTAAGCTCGGTCATGGTATATGTATGTATCTGGATTGCCTCATCCGATCGTATGCCTTAAAATATCAATATCGATTGTACGTAGACATGTCGTATGAGGAAAAAAATCGTTTTTGGATTTTCTGGTTCCAATTCGATTATACTTTACCCCTCGGTCAACTATATATCTACATTCCACGAGCATGATGGGTATTCCAGCAATCGATGATGGAGATCGAAAGCAACAATGCTTCGATCTTTGTACATGTAAGTCAAGCAAACATGGTAAATTATTTGCTAACCTTGATATTATCATATAGGTACTTCATTTGAAATCTGCAAAAATTGGTAAGATTATTGAGTTGCAGATGCATTGAATTCTGTTGAGCATGATCAAACATGATAAGTAGAATGAAATGAATATGCGTTAAAACGTGAATCGATCCCCCAAAGCAGCTCAAGCGCAAACATACATAAAATCTCCAATGTCAATTATGAGCAATGCTCAAGTGACAAATAAAAAGTCGATCTGGAATGAAGAGCTCTTCATTTAATTCACTGGCTGGCCACAACCATCATTTAGGTAAATGTTTTAACGACATTTCTATTAAAAGGTTCAGTTTAGTTTTTCAATCGCTCATTGTTTATTCATTTTTCTATCAATGGTATGATATAACATTAATCAATCCAATGATGTTTTCACAAAGAGTTGTATCTATAGGTATCATGCAGCAGCTCACAGTTTTATTCAAGTGCTTCAATAATGCAAACCGATCCTTTTGTCCCATGTCAGAGCCTTTTATGCCTTTAGTAATAATAAGTACCCAAACAGAGAAAACCAAGAGAGAAAAAAAATCTGTATTCACATTTCACGTATAATTTTTTTAAACCGTGAATTGACTCTCCGAAGAACAAAGAGACAGCAGCAGCTGCCTTTTCCCTTCTGAAATGTGTCCCTTTTGTAAATTTTCATGGTTAAATCCAATTGAAAAAACAAAATGTTGAGGAGGGCTTAGCGAAAGATAATTATCGTGATCATTATGATTATTTACAACTTTCATTATTCCACTAAACACGGGATACGATGAGAGTGAATAAAATTAATGTCATGTGAGAAGAGTGTGTAGTCTGCCATTAGTCTTAATGAACAAACACAGGGAAAGACAAACTCACATGGACATTCATATAATAGTTCATCAGCCCTGCATCCACCGCACAACCGCCATTTATACTGCTACCAAGCTTTCGCTATTATGTAACATTTTATAATGGGTAATGTGCGCATGCATAAATAACATGTCACCAAGGCGCACACAAAAGAATTCATTAACAGAAATTGAAATGGGCAGCACAAAATACTGCAGATATATATACTCAAAAAGTAGAGACAAGAGAGAGTCCATTATTAACAGGAGTTATGAATACCTTTTGGTATAATTATAATAAATATGATCCTGCTGAGTGTGTGCTGTACATGTTCCATAGATCACTAACTAACCTACTTTCTCTTGTTTTCTAAATTCTCTCTCATGTGGTCGGTCACTATTTTCCAAACGACTCATCTGCCCAGTATATATTCAACTTATTCAGGAGGATAGTGTAATATGCAAACGAGCCAAACTCATTGAAGCACAGGACGATGACGGCCACATTATTTATGAATTTTGCAAATGTCCCCGGGTGTGGGTACCATACCGTTCCATACCGCAGCAACCGAGGTATGCTCATCCACACGGTGGTATAATGGAGTATGTATGTCGTCTTTGCTTCATTCACATAATTACCTATAGCCAGCGGGCTGGGACAATGAGGACGGTGTTTTTCGGAGGAAAAATAAAGGAAGGAAGGAGGATCTGCTCCAATTTTACCACTAGAGATATACTTCTACTATCCTGGTCATTCATTTACTCTCTTGTCTCAGATGTTGCGTCATTACTTCCTATCTTGTGTTTCCATGCTTCCAGTAGTATTATTATTACTATCAGAATAACAAACAGAAGAGGAGCAATCCGTATGTACAGGATCTTAAGCCTTTTCCTTGACTTTAATAAATAGCTTTCCTTACCCACAGCGCAACATACTGGAACAATGAATGGGCTAGTGAAAATGCTATTCTATGTCCCAAACTTTCCCTTCGCACATGCAAACCCGGTATGAGGGATGCATTTATCTCATTTATCTTTACACTACACACACGTTATATATAGCAAAAATTACAGCGGAATGACTTCATCATAATATGCTTCTCGTGAGAAATTTCACATTCATTTTGTGTATAACCCTCGTTGCAACTGTTGTGCTCTTTATTTATTGCAAAAATAACTGCACCACACACACACTACAACACTATTGTTTTTTCTGTGGGTTGCATTTGTTTTTTTGACGAAAAAGGGTTCCGCAAGGGAAAATATATATTTTGTAAAATGTTATGGAAATTTGTGTACCTTTTCTGAGTAAAACTTTTAGTTTTGAAATAGCTTCTCTGAGTAGTAGTGTAGTTGTGCAATAATGAACAATAATGAGCATTACCGTCTGGCAAGAAGGATGCATGAAAAGTTGAACTATAACTGTTGTGTGCGGCATTATTATTATTACTTTTGCTCTGTTTAGTACTTTTCTGTCTTGTTTTTTTTCTGACAGAGAATTTTCGCGTAAACTGCACTGGCTAGGAATAGTACTAGTCATGACATCGTGTATTGTGTTTGTGAATGGAAGTTGACGGTTAGCTAGGCTTCATTCATGGACATTCGTGATAACGACCAAAGTTTTTCTCCCTTTCCAGTCATTTCTTTAGTAGTAGTAGTAGCAAAAGCTCGCCCAGCTTTCGGCTTTCAGGGCTTATCATGATGCCAATGACATAAATACGACAGCAATGAAAAAACAGAGATACATTTACTACACACATGTGTGTAATGATGTGTGTGTTTTGTGAATCTATATTTTAGTGTAGTGCATGGGAGGAAGGAGTGGCTGCAGTAGCAGTTTTTGATGGTAGTAGGGCAGGTATCATGCTGAGATGATGGTACTAAACGCAGCTCCTTTCCTACCAACACACCAAAGTCTGCTTCCAAATACGAGGAGAAAATCAAATGAAAAGTGAAAATGCACCATGATGATGAAAGTAATGATAATAGCAGGAAAAGTGACATATGGCATGCTAGAATAATTTTCACAGAAGTCATGTTATTCATAAACTAAGCAAACTATTCAACAGTGCCTCCATATATTTATATAAATATGATGTTTTTAGAGTACGAACAAAAAAAGCCATAATAATTTCACGAGGATCAACTTGAAGCAGACACATAAGGAAAATGGATGCTTTATTAGTTTTTCTCTGCTTAAGTATAGAGAACAGTAATAGCGGACTTGTTCCCATTTTCCTGATTCTTCGTTGGTCATAAATAAGGTGTCCCTGGTGGGAAATTTATGCTGATTAAATTGACTCCATAAATATATTTCAACCCAGACCACCACAACCACATCAGTACAAAACGTACTTGAAAATTGTCTGCATAACTTTTCCCTGCTATTAAGTATGGAGTTCTACTTGCTCCAATTTCAGGAATATTTTTCTGTTCATTTTACTCACTTTAACAATGATGCTCTACATGCTCAAATGAACTGATTGTCAGATACTTGTTTTGATTTGACATTAACCTAGACACTATATGCACAAGCGTCAATGAACTATGGATTGCACTTTGCTTTTGTGAAAAATTGCTTGTTTGTTGATGATGACGAAAAAGGGCAAGGGCCGCTGGTATGGTAGAGTATGTAAAGAATGGATGAATAATGATGAGATGAGGACGGAGCTGCATTCATAAGACTGAATTAATGAGCAAGCCTAATGGATATAGAGTAATACCCATGAAAACTACAACTCAACTTTGCTTAGTGTCATTCATAAAAGTTTGTCTATTAACAATAAATTTGAATATTCCTTAATGAATGAATAACGAAAAATATAAAAGGTAGAAAAGTTTTATCCGAAAAGTTTCCAGAGAAAAAATGATAATCAAAATGGAGAAGGTAAGCGAACGCACACACTGACACGACGATCTTGATTTTATCCTTAAATCTCATTCCATAAAATTGTCTCGGGAAAAAGCGAGACGGGACACGATGAAGGATTGTAATGAAAGAGGAGAGAAAACTTTCTTTTCTTCGAGCATAATAAAATATAAGTGAAAGTTTTACTTGTTCCCTTTTTTGGAATTATGCAACGTAGCAAAACTTTGGAAAAGTATGGAAAGGTCTTTTACTTATATAGCTGCATTCCAACGTGATTACAGAATCCCTCCGTTTCTTCAGATTCAGCTGCAATCTACTTTGAATAATATATATTTGGATGGGTGCAATGGACCTGCGTTAACAATGTTGTTTACAATACTTGTACGCTTCGTTTCGGTTGGCATTTAAATTGTTTTACAAGTTCTGAATTGAGATCAGTTTGAATTTATATTGAACAAAGTTTGAGTACGTTGTGGTGCGTCTGCTACATAATCATTAGCAACTTTATAAGTTATTCTAAAAGAAACAGGATGGTTATTGATGTTCTTTCCCCATCACATGTACGAGTTTTTTCCATCGAATGGATCGAATTTTTAACAATTTCCTTCCAATCTGCACACACTATAAGCATTTGCAATGCATCGTAATATCCATTGAAAGTGAATCACTGGCAATGAAAATGGAATGGGTCAGCTACTCTGCAACCACTCAAACCCTCGTCATATAACTGCATAACATAAATTGTTAAGTATATTGGCATTGCTTTACATGCGAAAAGAAATCCCAACCATGGATTACTCATCACATCAGAATTACATCATTCTTCCTTTCCTCCTTTCAAATTACTTCCGTTGAGAGCACTATTGAGAGTGACTAGCGGTCCAGTCTCCATGAAAATTTCAGTCTGTCTAAAAAACCAAACAAACTTGTCCAGCTCCCATCTGTTTCTCTGACTGGCTGACTCTCACAAGCAGATAGATACAAGAAGTTATACTATCAAAGTTATCATAGAAGCGAGAGAGAGAGAGAGAGAGAGAGAGTACGTTTCCATGGAACAGGGCACATCTCCAATAGGATACAATATTATTATTATGGCCATGACCAACATTTTACGACCGCGTTTTTTCTCTCCCATCACAGTAAATACATACCTAGTAGTGGGAGTAGAGCTTTTAGTGCTTGTCATACCATACTGACGGTTACATGTTACATAACATATATAGGTATATATATAGAACCCCATACAATTTTATTTCTTCAATTTCATCCAACTTTTCAGTTTATCGGTTATTTTACTTTAAGGCACACTTGCCATTCAGTCTGGTTTTATTGCTTTTTTGCTTACGAAGATGACGACTTCCCATCAAATTTCATTTCTTTACGGCTTGACTTACAAGAGCACATTGTACACACTCTTTTTATTCGCCTCAAAAGTGTATATGCTCATTGAGATTTAAGCCGTTCCCAAGTACCATATATGTAATTTCTATTATGTTTTCTGAATATTGAGCTTCAAATTAATGGATTGAAAAATTGTAAGAACAATACGCACCATCAATAATGGACAAGTAATTTAACGTCAAGCACTTACCCGATAACCCTAATTAAAATGAAATAAGTTCATATAAAGCTGCTGCCATTGCATCATGGAACTTATTCTCTCTTAATTATTGTAAAGATCAATTTTTCAAGATTCTTTTTCTCCTCCAGTTCCAAAGACTAATTGACCATGGCACTGTTCTGGATCCACTCTACCGTAAAAATTGTTTTATGGCCTCCAATATTGCAGCGTCAGCACTATTTTCTTATGGTAGCAAAAAAAAAACTCGCAAATTGCTGCAAACTTTATACAAATGACTGCTCTTGAAGCTTACATATATAGGGCAAATCAGAGCCCAAATTCTGTATAAATCTTTCCGACCAAATGGGTTTACTAGTTGAATTGTTCTTTAGGCAACTGCTAAACTACTTAATTATCCCCACAATCTTCATTTTTATAATGGACACTTATGATAAGCATCTCAGAGGAGACCTATTAAAACTCAGTGAGCGTACCATAAAAATTGGAATTCCACTGCTGCTGCCACCGTTTCTCCTTGGTTACTACTCATGATTGTTGCCATAATTACTTTCAATGCGAATCAAAGATAAATGGTCTTTTTCTTCCTCTTCTTAAGCTTGAGAAAATTTCTTGACATGGTTTGCGGGAAATGAGCTATTGGAATTGTTTGTCTTGTCTTTTCCAATTTATTATGGTGCAATGTTCACTTGTCTTGTCTGCTTGTCGGTTGTTGGTCGGTGTGGTAGTGAGTCCCTCTGGTTTTGCCATTGCTTGTTTTTTATTTTTATTTTCTAGACTGCACCATATACAAAACCAAAGCATCGAATACACAACAACCAACACACACTATATATATGTTCCAGCCGGACCTCAGCATTTCCTGGCCTCGACTCTTACAAAAGCAGAGAATCATCGAAGTCTGGTCTTCTGGAGTCCAGAACAACTGTCGCCACAATTCCTCGCGGAAAACAAGGACATTGGACGACCAACAGACCAAACCAGTTCAGTATGCGTATGTACCTAGAAATACGGTGGACGCTGGACCGTGATAGTAGTGTGTGGATTCAACATTCTCTGACGGTGACACCAGGGACCACTGCAGTCCACACACACACAGCTGCCGCCACACTAGTTTATGTGCGAGGCGTATATATTTCTCCCCTGATATATTATTCTCTCCTTTGAACACAAGTCAAGTCACTGCAACACTTGAACACTTGTCGTTCCTTTAGCGGCCAGTTCAGAATGAAAATTGGCACATTTCCTCCTCCTCTGGCTTTCATTTAAAAAACCTTATAATATGACCATACAAAAAAGAAAGATAAAAAATCCCGTTGGAATTTTAGGGCACACGTATAAATACATCCTGCCTCCCCTTCCTTCCAACACAGAGAAAGCATGGAGCACCACCAAAAAGAATATCGGGGCAGAAGAAAGATAAAGTAGGAAAAGAGGCAACTATATATTGTGTCAAGTGAGCCGTATATTTGTTGCTATAAATATGCCATTTTTATATTATTATTATTATAGAAACTAGTAGGAATAAATCCAATAGATTTCTTTTCAGGTCATGACAAGAAAACAAAAAAGCATAAACCCAAAAGATATAGAAACCGGATGCTATTATCATAAGCATTTGTCTTTAAGGGTCATACGAAACTTTTAGGTTGACCATCACATTCACAAACAAGCCAGTACGTATGGTAAAAGAGTGGACTTTGGTTGTCAAGAAGAATGTGCATCTTTAAGAAAGTACCACTGGGAAAGGCTAACTGATACTAATACTTTAACACTGACTGTGCTTCTGGAAGAAAAAATGTGATGTGATGAGTTCAGAATAAATCCCCTTCTTATTATTGCACTTCATATATTTTCACTGCCTTCTTGCCTTTCTCTCTGCACCACTGCCATACCACCACCAACCATGTGTGCATGACTTCTATGAAAAGACTGCATACGTGCTTTTTTCTCCTCTTCTCATGATGATCCTTTTTTTCTGCTAGAGCAAACAAAGAGAAAGGACTCTGGGAGGACTCTCTAGAAGAGAGGAGAGTAGTAGTAGTTTTTTTTTGCGGTGTGGATTGGAGTAGCCGTCATTTTTCATAGTTAGGTTCGTTCTTTGCATGCCACTACCACCGCCACACGACCAAACACACTACCACACCACCTCCACCACTGCCAAGTGTATCCTCTCAACGAACTGATACCCTTTTAGTCTCAGTCTCAACTCAGTGTTTTCTGGAGATACTTTGCAAAAAAATACCTACCTGCATATATCACCCTAAATGTACATAACTGCTCGACTGGATAACACTTATAAAAGGAAACTGGTTCATGGAGGAAACTCAAAAGAAGCATGGAAGAGCATACTGGTAAACGATGGCTTGACTCCTTGCCAAGATCACAAGATAAAAAGGTTTTTTTTTTGCCTTCTCCCACGTTTTTTTGTCTTGCTTCGTCTTGATGCGTATAAACTCTTATTTTACCCTGTGTCGTACTTTCTTAAGTTTCTCCAAACAACTTGCAGATTTTCTCTGCGAAAAGTCAGCAGGTAGCAAAAATTGCTACAACATTCATTAATTAAACATGGATAAAGTACTTGTGCAAAGTCTGCGGTACGATAATAATGTTGTAGACGACGACTCATTGCGTTTGTGGTCGGAGGCTGTAAAAAATCTTCATGGAAAAGTAGTCGTCTCTTACCTGAAAAGGACAAGAGAGAAAAAAAACACTAAATTAGAAATTTTCATTACTTTCATACATGAGTAAATTTGTGGCGACAGTAAATGCAAAGCCGTAGTAAGCAAAAGCAAAATAACATCTATTTGAAACAACATGCCTCGAAACAAAAGCTGTAAAAATATATTACGCAAGCATACAGAATCAAATAAATGAGTAGTGACAAAGATTCATTTGCTTCCTTCCATTTAAATCATCATCTGTGTATGAGCATAAGGAAATCAACGCAGTGCAACAAAAAACTTAACACAAAAGTATATGAAGATTTTTTCCCACTCGCTTCATTTCATTAGAACTCGCTGCTACTCCGCTTTTTCGCTTCAAGCAAATTACACAGATGCATACATAAATTGTATTATCACGATGATCATTATCATTTCGCTTATTCAAAAGAGATAGGCAAAGAGTTCTGAAGAATCTCTGTGAAGAGAAGAACCCTTTGGATGTTTCTGGTCTGGTGTGTGGTGTCTTTATCCATTTCGTTGCGTCACTTTACTTGAAGATCTGTGTGAGAGCCCGCGAGATGAGCCGCTCGTGATGATGATGAACTGACTGACTGACATGACAAGACAACGCTTCATTATTCTCTCCCTCTCTGTTTCAGGCTCTACTCCTTATATTAAGTGTAACCAAAACAGTAGTAGTATAAAAAAAATAACTAGCATCTCTGCGGAATTTTACACAAGGCAGGGAAATGGAATAACAAATGATGTGTATGTGAATATATCCGTTTCATAGTACGTCTGTCCATCCAACCATCCATCTTCTTTACATTTCAGCATGATCAATGAAACGAAAATGAAAAGGAGAGCCGGGGAAGAATTTCAAAGCTTTGTTTGTTGCGAGCATTTCCCTATCATGAAAATGACCACTACATATAGTTTCTACAATACACACACCGGTGAATACAGTAGTGCGTGTAACGATTTCAGGCTTCTCAGAAGAAGGCAAAGTCATCGTGCTTTTTGAGTTTGTATGTGTATGTGTGAATCTAAAAAAGGGAAGAGGATGGATTTCAAAAGAGAAAAAAGGATTTTCCTTTTTGTGAAGAGTTGACTTGTATTTATTCAGAGAATAAAAGAAAGAGGAATCATGTGTTATTGTTACTCTTCTTTTTTGCTTTTTTTCCTTGTTTCCCTATCTGTCTGTCTCTTGTCTAACTCCACTGTTTACACAGTTCAAAGTCAAAGTCATGGGAAAAACGAGGATTTCTTCTTGGAATATGCCCATTGGATAATATTGATTTCTGCATCATTGTAGAAGGAAGGAAGTACGACAAGCATAATATTATCATCATCATGCGTTTTATATGTACCTGCTTTATATAGACGTATTTGTGTATGAATGTGCTTTTTTAGTGTTTCCTCTTGAGCAAGCATCACGAAAAATCACGAGCATCCTCGCTAGAAAAGAAACGACAATACCCCAATAACGACCTATAAGGCGATTTATTTACGTTACTGGAAAAATAGCAAGAAAGTAGAAAAGGCATGAGAACTGTTTGAATGTACGAGTCAGAGAGCTTCTTTCCATTTCTTGGTTTTCTTTCGAAGGGAGAAAAAAGCGAAAGTGAAGAAGAGAGAGGACAACGTTACAAGAGATTACAGAAGGGATTACGATGCAATATATTTCTTGCTTTTTTTGGGGCATGCTACTTTTCCAGTCGCATTTTTACGACTTTTCTTGAAGAAAGAAGATTTTTCACTATATGGAGGGTTGGAGGGTTTCACTATATAAACCCAATATAGCACCGACAAACCTGTGAAGAAGGAAGTAAGAAAAATGTAATCCCATCAGCAGGCGAGGATTTTTAAAAGTCTTGTCATTATTTTCCTCGCACTTTTCTAGAGTAACAGATGAGCAAATAGTCTGCTACTTATGCACGTACGTTTCTACTTCCAGTCACAGAGTGACAATGTATACGAGTCCATTTATTATCTCTCAGAGTGAGTATAATTTTTCGAATGCGACAAAAATATGAAGCTTTAAATTAGAGAAGTGGAAAATAATAATGATTTTAACGAGCTTATTCCTTTTTGAATTGCTTTTGTCAAATTTTCCTAATAAATAAGCATATACATTCCTGAAAGACATCATAATAATCAAAAGCAGGCATGTGTGTTATGACGGCTTGTTGGAGAGAAAAGTTCCTTTTTTATTGCATTTATGTCGACGAAAAAAACTGCTAACTGCCATTCTCCATTCGTCTGCTGCAATTGCTATTGTCATTGTCATGGTGATCATCATCAAGCTCGAAGCTTTGGCGGTGGTCTACCCTTTCATTATTTATTTCCCTACCATCAGGCATCCCACAAAGGAATTTCACTTTGTTTCGATGGTTATTGCTACAAGCAAAAAAAGTAAATGGGATATCCATATGGTCCAGTGTTATTGCTGTTGAGATATATGCAATGATGAGGTAGCCTTTTACGTATGTTTTTAGTGGTGGTGGTGCTGACAAGCAGAAATTTCGAGTTGAATGTGAATCATTACGTGGTCATTAAACCTGACTGGACTAAAGACAAGTAGCTCGACGCATCCGTACAGAACGAAAAGATTCATGCATAAAACGCCACGCATAAAATAGATATGCCATGTTCGCAGATAGATATTTACACGCTTCGCATTCTCTTGCAATGGTCATCTTTCTCATACGTTTATCGTCAGTGTAAATGAATTCCCATGTGTTGTCCGATGATGATTAACTTTCTGACTACGCCTTCACAATCACGCTCTCACTCTTACTATTTTGTCGAGTCAATCTGCAACGTAGTGAAACGCAGTGACTGGACCATTCGCATGAAAAATGTAACCATGCATATTGTACGTCGAGAATGCGCAGCTTCGGTAGCAGTCACGATGCCATCATAATTGTGAATAGGAAAAGTAATGAGATTCCAACTGATGCGCTGCGTGATACAAAATATTTACAAAAGATAAAGAGAAATGAAACTCGATATAATAAGAGGAGAATATACATGAACGAAGCAAAATTATGTCTTGTGTAGATTCATACACTGCATTCAACACAATGTGTACATTCTTCCTTCAACACAAAAATAAATAGCCGTTTTCAGTTTTGAAACAGCGCACTTGTATTTTGATAATGATTAAAATGAAGTTCCATTTCTCTTCATCTCTTGTTCAAACGCCATGCCATAGCGACAACGTAAAGAGAGACAAGATAATTTTGTGCATTTACTTTCCTTTCGATGGTATTATAATGATGGTACTCATAACATTACATTAAAATGTTTTCCTTTTTCATCTCGTTTGGACGCAGTTTGTTTACTTTGGTGGAATAGAGTGAAAGAGAGAGGTACGGTATTTACGACAGTTTGAAAGATGAGAGAAATTTATCCAAGCGAAATTCCCAGACGACGAGGCGTTCAACGATGCAAGTTTGCAAGTCTCCTGGAACATACATGCATAGGCAAAATGTTTGGATTCTATTGGATACACAAGAGAGGCTTCCCTATTATTTTGGGGGGAAAACTGCTGAGATACATATCAGGTCCCTTTTGGTATATAAGTGCCTATAGTTCTACGACTGGTACTATGTACATATCTGAATGTGCGTTTTGCGTGATGCTTGATGTGTAGTCTTGGGTATGAGACTTCACTGTGCTCACCAGCTAGAAAAGGAAGCAAAGTACAACGAACTGGTAAACAGAAGGATTCTCTTGCAGTCGAGCCGAGCCCTATGAAGGCAGAACTGAAGGACTGAAGATGAATGTCTTTTATTTGCATAGCAAAGGCTGACTAACTTTCCAACAACAACCTCTGATACAATAAGTGTAGCAGCAACTGAAGACGTTTAACTTGCAGCAAATAATAAAGAGCTCTCATGCTACTCATCTCAGATAAATGCAGATCCCATATTATCCAGGATCCCAGCAAGATATTTGCGAGTCTAGAAAAGCAAATAAAATGGCCTTCCATCAAGTAATGCAAATATCCACATGTATATGAGTAATATTTAATAGCCCTTCTAATAGCATAGAATAATGCACACCCAAAAGACAGACAGACACAATACTGGCATTTGACATAATCAACTCGGCCAACATGAAAGCAAACGAGTTTGTTTAATAAGAAGTAAAGTAGTTGGTAAAATATGAAGGTTGCTTGTGGAGATTTCCAAGTCTTGTTAAGCAAATCTCATCTCCCTTTCAAGCTGCTTCTCATTTTGATTTTTTTTTTGTATGTTTACAGCAGCACGCTAGGAAATACAAAAAGAAGCAAAGACACAGACAATGAGTCTGACACACTGACATCACATTAATATTTTACGGAATCACTTGTGTGTGTGTGCATGTGAACAATGCTATGGAAACATTTTTTATAATATGGATATCTTCATAATTACACGTCTCCTCTTCACATTCGTATTTACTTATTTAACGAATACTACCATAGAATTAATACATATTTTATTATCCTTTGTATCCACAACAGTGTTGCATATATTGTTCTTTGTTTTGTTCTTGTTCCATATTTTGGGTCGGAAAAATTTTATTGTTAGTTTTGTTTTGTTCCAGCTGGAACAATATTGTTCCGAGTTCTATTTGTTCCGCCGAGAAATTACTTTTGTTTGTTCTGTTTTGCTCCAGAACAAAATTGTTCCATTTAAAAATTTATTTTCTTTTAATTTACCACTATTATTATGCAAACGCAAGGTCTCAAGCTAGTCTGTGCTACCATTATGACTATGAAAATGATTTTTTAAACATGGATTGAAATTGATACAGCATAATTATGGTTTTTAAACATAAATCCAGTTAAAGTAACAATAATTTGCATGGCGCAAGCATTCACAATATAAAAATTCGACTATTTGATTGATTTGATACTAGCGAAATGTTGATTGGCAGTATTTGTAGATATAAGTTTAAACTAAAGTTATGTGTTTAACCGAAAAATTCGTAATTTTCTGCTTATAAACTTGAATTTTGTTCCAATTGTTCCGTTATGGAACAATTTGGAACAAGTTTGTTCCGCATTGTTCCAGAAATTTTGAAGTTGTTAGTTTTGTATTGTTCCAGCTGGAACAAAAACAGGAATAAAACAATTTTTTTCGGAACAAAACAAAAGAACTAAGCTAACAATTTGTTTTAGAACAATATATGCAACACTGATCCACAACAATGCTTAAAATTGCTAATGCCACCGTACCAATATAGAATTTTCATGCTGTATACATAAACTTTATGAAGGACAACACCAGACGGTACAACTAATTAAATAATCATAATGAACAGCGAGTATCATCATTACTACCGAAATCATGATTTGTGCTGTTTGAGCATCATTACATTACAGTCTTGGTGCATTAATATGTTAATAGCACCGGTGCCTGAACTGAGCTGTGAACCATGTATGTAACTGCACACGAGTCGGCATTTTTATATATAAAAAATTGAAGCTTCGGAACCAATTTGGAGTTAGAAAGATGAGACGAGAGTGAGCATGTAAAAATATACATGGTTGGGCAAGATCACCATCGTGACCATGAAGTTCTTTCCTTCTTAATAAGTTTTCCAAGTATGATACGTAAGAGAGCAAGAAACAAGGAACATGACCATGACTACCAAATTATTAGGGGACACTCAAATATATTTTCATCTGTGCCTTGTCAACTGCAATGTAGTTTTTGTCTTGTTCTCTAATTTTCTCGACACTTCCACTAAAACACAACCCTGGCATCTGAAACCCTTGAAACATTCTATTCTAGTCAAGTTCAATGAACCAAAAACATGTTTAAGTGTATGCTCTTGATATCCAGCAAGATTTTCAAGTTCAGGAGAGTTTTAGTTTTTAGTACTACTGGAGCAGCAAAGGTGACACTTTCAATTTTATGAACACGATGAAATACACACACATCCGGAATTTTCCTTCTTTATCATCTTAATTATATAGTGTTTTACAACTCTATATGAAACGTATAGTAATTTCGAAGCAAGAAAATGATGGAGTGGTACACTAATGCATTTATGGTTCTTCCTTTTTCTTAGAGTTGCATAGTTAATCACCCTAACCAACTAGACACGAGCGACACTGCTACTTTTGCCACATTTTCTTCATTTCTGTACGCCAACTACAATGTTAAAAGAATACAAGAGAAGAAGACACAAAACAAAAAAGATCTTTCCTCTCCCTCCAGCCAGCCGGTCAAAATCTCATGAAAATCTACTTTACTTCTTCATCTTCCGTCATCAACCTTCCTTCTTCAACTCGTCCCCTTTTGTTTCCAGACCTAAATTAGAGCTTACTTTCTCATTGCCAGTTTTTATCTTCGTTTTTGGTTGGCTACGTAGAAACCCAAGTCGTAAAACACATTCAGTCAGTAATTTTGTGGGCACGTGAAAAAAGGAGAGTCTTTCTATTATTTTGCCATTAGCTTGTCGTTCTATTTTCTACTACCCGTAAATACCCATTAGTGTTGTAGGCCATCTAAGATTTTCCACAATATTTCTGCTAACCCCTTGTGCTTACATTTACGTCATTAGTTAGTTAATGATATTTCCTGCGTTCAAATTTTCATGCTTTCATACTTTGTTTTGTAAAATAACGCACAGTTCAACAACTACTGCTGTTTGATACGCTATTCTACATTTCATTCGAATTTGAAATGATCGAGAATGCACTTGACTACTTTCATTCCTTCGGAAAGTTTTCGTTTTAATTCCGAAGAATCGGTAGAAATAGAAAATTTAAGTTTGGCTTTTGCTGAAAAGGGTAAAGCTGAATAAAAACAAAGCATTTTAATAAAGGAGCAGTTCATTCGTCAGTATTATAATATTATCTCGCGATATAACACAACTCATTCTCCAAATGCCAAAACTTTTTTCTTCACAGAAGAAATAAATGATGAAGAGCCCTTCTACTAGAAATTGTCTTTGAGGTTCAGATTTACTAGAGTAATAGAGAAAAGGCTAGCAGCACAGAAAAAAAATGTTTGAAAAACTTTCTCTTTTTCATTTTTCTTCTCCAGACTGCAATAAGACTATATTGGGCAAAGCAGCAGCCAAAAGTTTCTTTCCCTCTTGGAAGGAGAACTCATTTTGATTTATGGTTTTGCAAATGACTGCGAAATGAAAACGATTTTGCTAATGCGGCGAGCGTAGGAATAGAATACACACACACATATCTCCTCCCACTCACTCCCGTTGTAAATTTCACAATGTCTACTTATTAAACTCGAATTCAGTGAACCTACGTGCGAACAATTTTCAACAGATCTCTGTAGTACTTTTCCCTTGTTTACTACGAATATGTAATTTATGTTGATATTTGAGAATTCCGACTTTTAACGGTCTGATCCCTTGTAGAAAGAAAAGCTAACAAAAATTGGAATAATTTTTTGAAACGCTTTCATACTTTTCTCCATGAAAACTAGTAATTTGTATTTTTTTTTGCTTTTACGTCGAATGCGTACTTAGTAATTTCAAGTCATTAGTAATACATGCCTTGAAATTAATGAAACTTTTTTCTTAAAATATATATAAGCCTATTTTCTTCTTTCTTAAGCATTAATGCAAAAATGTTTCCTGCCTTCTGAGCAAACGCTCCATAATGCCAAAACAAGTAAGCCATATCATCATCAAAAAATATTTTCTATGTGGGTTCAGCTTTTCCATACAAACTCGTGTTTTCATTAAAAAGGAGAGCAACAATAACGCAAGTTTTATGCCCAGACCGAGCAGATGATTTATCGTAGTATATCTTTCAGCGTAAAAGGCATTTTGTTGAGCTGTCAGTCTTCTATACATCATCCAACACTTATCTCTTTTTTCCTCAGAAAGAAGAAAAATTAGAACGAAGACTATGACGACATGGATATTTCTCAGGAAGAGAAAAAGGAAGCTTAAAGCGAAGAAGAATAGATTTGTTAAAAGCGGAAATTCGCAATGTGTACACACGTGTGAGACGAGACACCATACCGGTGGTATCTATCTAAAAGGATGAATAAACACTGTGGAACTGTGTGCATAAGGGAAAACACTTTCATCGTCTTCGACGCTTTTTGCTCATCGTTATCGTGAAAGAAATAGAGTGAATTTATGTAGCTCTTTTTGCATGCATTGCATAATATAAAACATATCATACTAAAACATACCACTCGCTTATAACTTATGGCTAGATAGCGTGTGAATTATCAGTTGGAGAAAGAAAAGGAAAGAGAAAGGTTGTGGCGTATCAGGAGTTTGTACTCAAGCGTTTCTTTGCATTACCTACCAACATAAGGAAATTTTCTCATTTTGCTATCATTACTCATCAAAAGTGCTCAACTCCCATTTGACTTGATATCATTGATGAGACTTGCATGACAACAAGGTGGAATGGTTATAGATATCATGTAGTATAATGAAGACTTGCGCAATTTGGCAAACTGATGTAAGTATGTATCGATTTTTTTAAATGTCGTTGTGCGTGGTGCCTGTCTGAATGCCTGCACAATTACTATCATTAACAAAATGTATGATCAATACATGTGATATGGTGGCGTACATGTTTCCGCACCAATGTTATGATTTAATTTGTATTAATGAATGTCAATGACATGAACTCTGTAACTAGTCGTTTCCCCCAAAACGTCAAAGACAAATTACAGTTGCTGCATAATGGAAGCCTGAAGAAAATTGGCACACTTATCAGTTTTTTTTTGTCGTAACTTTCATTACTACCAAGTTTACACATTATACATGAACTGCCAGTACACCACCCGGTCAACCGATAAAAAGTGTGATTCCATTGCTATGAATTGCGTAATACCAATGTACGTACAATTCACCTTTAGAGAAAGTTAATCAAAAGACAACCTTCGAAACCATTGTGTTCTGTCCGTCGCCGTCTCTCTGGGGTACACGTGTGTTTTTAAAATTGATCATTCAGCAAAATAAAGTGGGAACGTAATTGAATTTTGCACAAAGCGAAGACCTGATTTCCTATTGCTTGGACGAGTCATCCTAACAGAGGGAAGTATCCACACGTAGCACAGATGATAACACTAGCCCAGAGAATTATATAGGAAACTTATTGCCTTGGCTGATTCCACGAAACTGAGCAATTTCTCCTTTTACTTTTTTACCTTCTTTAAAAAATACATAATGGAAAAGTGCAGAAAAGAAGGGAGAAAGCTGCCGAAAGGAGAAAATGGCAATAAGAGAATAGAGAAGGCAAGTGAAATGGAAAGAAAATAGAATTTGAGTAGTAACACACACACGGCAAGGCAACAAAACCACACACGATGTGGGATTTTTAGGTGGCTTCTTCATCTTCTCATCACATCATCCAGGATTATCCACACTGAAAAGGCGGACCTTTTATTTCAGAGAAAGAGAGAAACAGAGATTCAAGTTGAGAGCTCTACTCCTGGTCTGTTCGGGTTTTTGGCCTGGCCGCATACTATTCAGCAAAAAACCAATCAAGGCTAGAGTAAATCCACATGGACAACAGAGAACAAAAAACCAGCGAAGCAAGACAAAATCGTTTTTGAAGACGAAATAAGTTTTTTTCTGTCTTACTTTTAGGATTTTTGGGGGGAAGCCATAGGCAATCCGAAATAAAGAAGAAAAAATATATAAATCCAATTCAGTAATCCGTAATCTATCACCAGACACCTTTGCCTTTCTCTGCATTTTGTTGCGGCTCAGCAGTAAAAAAAACATTTTGAAGACGCAAAAAACCAAGTGCTAGGTCTACAACGAAAACAGGATGAATGACCTGCTGGCTCTCTTTCATTCGTCTTCTCGTCTCCAACAAGCTATAATATACGAGCAAGGAGAGAAACCGGGTCTTCCACTCAATCAGGCTTTTCTCCCACAGGAATGTCAGCGTATTATGTACATCTTTCTTCTCATCCAGATGATTCACATACCTATCTTCATACCTTTATAATTCCTCATATTCTGCGGCAGCTAAATGCATTAAATAAAATGGAGTAGGAGTGGGGCAGCTCATCCCTCGAGACTTATTGATTTTTGGTACTGCCATAGTTTCATCATCTTCCGTCCTTATCTTGCCTCCTGTCCTCCCTTTCCATTTTATATTGCCATGTTGCAAGTGATAATGCCACTATTCTATGATTTCCAATAATTCAAGAGTGATACTAGAGAAGTAAAAGTCTCCATTCTCCCACCGATATCCATATACCATGTTGAATAATGCAACGATTCTAAATGAATTGGTTGAGTTTGCGGTTATCATACTGTTATGATCTTATGCCATAATGAAATGCAAATATGTGGATAAAAATGATTTTGTGGGTGTGGAACAGTAAAATGGGAATAAAATGCATTTTTGGCATTACCTACAAAACATAATTCTTTGCAATTATTTTTCGTTTTCATTAATTCAGCTACAGTAATTTGACAAGAATTTTTTTTTCTCTAGTTTCATTGTCGTCGTAACGATAAGCATACCTAAATTTTCACCGTGTCCTCTTTCTCTCCGACTAAATTTTATTTCTATTGTTTTTCTCATTGAAATTGTATCATTTTAGATCTCTCCAGTCCACTGATAACATTTTCTGAGACTCTCAAAACAGCGTTTCTGAGACAGCGGTCCCAGCTACACCTATGTGAACGCTTGTTTTATTTTGTGAGAACAAACAAAATGTGGAGAAAGCTCATTTCTTGTTCCCCAGCACAAGAGCTTGTCGTCTAGTTCTGTCTGAAAGCTTGTGTTCAAACAACTTACATAAAGTTCCATTTATTCTTTGCAAAGTCGGAGTCTTTTAAAAAGTGGCAATAAGTTATACATAAAGCAGATTCACAGTCACTAGAAAGTTATTTTTAGGTACAGTGAGAAATTTCTCATGCCATTACTACTTTCAAATTCGATGCATCCTTAGGAAAAGCAAAATAAAAGGATGTTGTGTTCTTCTAACGGCAAAATAAGCAGAGTTTCAGCAAAACAAAACAGTGAGGTTGAAGAGGGTGTGGGGAAAGTCAAAAGGAAGAGAAAGTTTACTTTATTTCTTGCCTTGACTTAAATCTTGAAAACAAAACGTGGGAAAAGATAACAGATATGTTGCGTATATCTATCTCTACCTGTGTTATTTATGCTGGAAACTTGCTTCCATTCACAATGTTAAACTCTACACTAATATAGACGCTGACCTTGTGGAGATCTTAACATCTTAACGAAACAAGTAGGCAGGCAGTTGGGGAAAGTGGCAATCTGTTAGCTACTTTTGTTGTATGTACGAAATGGAAGAGATGAGAGGAAAAGTGAGGAGGACAGTGCGTTTTGTTACAAGTAAACTTTTCCTGGAAGAACAACAACACAAGTAAAACTTGACAGGACAGACTACATGTATCGTCATAATAATATATACGTATACAAATGCATTTACTTCCTGTTTATGTGACTCCTCTTAATTTACTCTGCTTTCCTCAGACCACTACGACCACAAAACCCTCACGTCTTTTATAATATGACTTTACTCTCTTCCCTTGAAACTTTTTCAAAGTTGGTTTGCTTAATGTACTCGAAAATAAAAAGGATGCACTCACACATTTAATTTATGAGCTTAGTAAGATTCCTCTTTCCACACAACATAATAATAGATATCTTAGAAGCAGGGGGAAAATCTCCACCTTTCCCCACTCCAACCTGAAAAACCTACTTGCCTTTCTCCTAGCAACAACTGTGTATTTCGGTTTTATGGGAGTTAAGTGTTCAGCCTATAATGGCAAAGCTCATTAATGCTACTTGACAACTTTGTTCTTCTCCTTTAAAACATCATTTCTCTGTTTTGACCTCAGCCAAGTTCTCCATCCTCTACTTAGAATTATATTCTTGTATTTATGGCCATTTCCACAGATATGAACCTAAAACCATACCGATGGAGTCAGCTCCATTTTTACGGCCCATTACAAAGATTCATGATGAGGAATGGCAAAATGCTGGTTTAGATTTTGGTTGACACCATCCCACCTCTTAAAGGAAAAGTTGTAAAAATGAACATCATGAATGTGATTGGAGTATGAACACATTGAGAAAACAAGAATCCAAAATATCCACAGCGACAAGGCCAGGATTACATGTACTGCAGATTACGCCAAAATCAAGCATCAGGAAAAATATATTGATTGAATTTAAAAGCAAAAAAAAGCGACTTTCTGTCTCAAAGTATTTCTTAAGGCAACGGTTGTGTTTGTATGTTTGATTCGAGTTTGAGTAAGAATGACAGTGAATAATAATATTCTGGAAAATGATATCATATTTGATTTTTCGCAAAAAAATCGCACAGAATCTACAAACTATCACCCTCCTCTTCGTCAGCATCTCTTATATATTTGCATTTGCTTTCCTGAACTAGGTCGCACGAAAGGTGAGAAAGATGATGGTGAGGTGAATACTAGGGAGAAGAAATGAAAGGCGGACGTGAAGAAATGGAGATTGATAACATCTTTCTCTTTAACTCAATGCTTTCTTCGTCGTTCCATCGCAATTCGCATATTTTTGCATATAAAATTGTAAGAGCATTTTTGTGTGCTTCAATTCAAATATGTATTTGTGTGCATACACTACTTTATAGACTCTTTATTTACTTTCCAGCATAATCTAAAGGAAGCGGAGTCAACTTTTTGTGTATATTTTTTGTATGCATAAGTCTTCTCTCTTCACCATTGTCACGTTTTCTTGATCGTCACCTTTGTATTTGACGTTCGAAGAGAAATATGTCCCATTTTTCTTATTCTGCTTCATCACCGAAGAAAAATAGGTTATGTAGGTAGTACAAACGCCTCATCTACATTCCATTTCACGAAGACGTCATCCATACACTTCATTTCCCCAGGGAGAAGGAAAAGAAGAGAATACAAAGTGATGAATGAGAGCAATACCGTATTAGAGTTTCAGTAAAAAAAACTATAGATTGCACGTTTGTCCGGTGTGCGTGTTTTTTCCAAGTGGCACCATATAACGGTTTACCTTGACAAGAAATCAGCATAATTTTCTCAGTCAGTCCTTTCATCATCGGTCTATTTGGGATGACAAACGGTAACAGAAAAATGCAATGCTACATATATGCATAGCATTTCTTATTTTCTTCAATTCTTCTGCATTTGAAATGTCTGCTTGGGGAAATACGGAATGTGCAGGTAATGGCTTCCATGCAATCCAATTTCTCAGCATATATGCTTGCCTACTATAGGGAATTGAAATGGAGTGTCTAAAATTGCAAACGTATACTATAAAACTTCTATATGACCTGATTTCCTTCTTTTTTCAATACAGCTCGTTTGGATTTGTATTTCTTTTTGAAAGAGTCCGCGACAATTGGCTCATTGTGAGGGAAATCTGCCTTTTCCCAGTCAGCCATGATGACACAAAAAGAGGAAAACCATGAAAGCCGGCGAGTTCGTAGTAGTCGTCA
>JAQIXW010000978.1:0-22609 GCA_034700685.1 Willowsia buskii
AGAAGTGGATGGGGGCATACATACGTGACACGTGAATCACTTATGTTAAGCTACTTTATTCATATACGTAATTAGAACTTTCTCCACATAAATATGTAAATTACAATCAACATTTTTTGCTGGGTAAAATTATGCGTTTGAAGGCATAATTCCTATATATAATTCATAGAAGAATGATGCCAAAAGCAAAGTTGTAAGTTTATTTTTGTAATTTTATCATACATATGTATTCATATTTCAGAATATCCAAAAGTTTTAGTTCCGAGTCCATAATTTTTTGTCAATTCTTGTAAAAGAAAAACGCAAATTTGCCCAATAGTGATGAAACATTTTTAGCGTATCTGTATATTAAAATTGCTCCGTTCTTTGAAAGTCACTATCAGAATATAACAAATATTAAGTTACTCGAATTAAGTACAAAACCTTATGCTCTCAATATTTATATTTAGCACATTAAACAAGCAACTTCGTGCAACGCTCAACAAGTTGTAAACATTAAACAGCCATTGTAACAATCAGTTTACATTCCGATTATTTGTTTCTAGCCAAATTCTAAACACTTTTATATATCATTGTCTATAAATTGAGCGCATTCTATAACTACAAAAGTAGGTTGTAAATACAAGCAAAACAACAATTGCAATGCATACATAAGTACGTATTACATAAGTATTGCGTAATAAGTCAACAAGTATTTGTTTGCGAACAAGGAAAATCCCAAATAAGCTAGTTTCATGTCAACGCTCTCTATTCTAATACAACTTCAGAATATACTTCCCCCTAAATTGTGACTATATGAGAGTAGACATCATTTCTTTTTTTGCTCTTAAGTAGCTAATGTTATTTAAAGGAATTGGAACCTTGTACATAAAGCTAATGAATCCTTATGAAGTTTTTTGAAAATTTCAAGCTCTATTTACTTATTATGTTACTATTCAAACAACTAGAGTGTTTCAAGTACATTATTTGCTAAGATGGCCATATACATTGGAAAAGTCACGGTTTTTTAAAATGTTGCTAACGAACCAATACAGATGGCATTTGTAACCAACAAAATCCAACATCTACTGAGCATTTGGTTTAATTACGTTGCTGAAAATGAAAACTAAATTGTTCTGATTAGCTCTACCTTATATGATATTAAAATTGGAGAAACGTGCTAGAAATTTTGAATTCTAATCAGTAAGTATTAATTGACATATACTCCTAATTTGGATCTTCAATTATATTTAGGAGAATGAATATCTTGGAATGGACGTTCAAGGAATTTCAAACTTACATAAACATTTCTTTCTATGAAGTAATCGAGTATGAGAATTTGCCACTTCTAAGAATTTTATATGCATTGGAACTATCCTCTTCGGGGAACTAGATGTAGAAAAAGTCTTCTAGGAACTTACGTTTCTACAAATCTATAAATGCATTGTCCGTGAATTTTAATATTTAATTGAAAACTGCCAAAATACTCGGCAAAAATCAATTTGGCGTCAAAATCAATCAGCTAAAACGAAAATTTATCAGCTAGAGGAATGTTTAAAATACCTGCAGACTAGTAAGCCTGTTTTGGGGGAATTTTTCTAACGAAATTAATTTTATATGAATGATTCATAGAAAGGATTTCTGAGATGAACTAACGACCACCGGTTATGTTCCAAATATTGTAATTTCCAATGTGCTTGACACTTTGTAACAATGGTAGTATTTTTAATACATTTATTTTGCTCCATTCCATTCTCTTCGAAACCAATATCAAGTCCCCAATTTTTTATTTCACAACCCAAACTTCTGGAGCAATCCGTTATTTTTTGCAAACAATATATCATTGTACAAGCATTCCATTGATGAACCTTGTCCATGTTTGTTATAGTAGAATTCGGGGGCAAGTGTAGCTAATTTTTTACTGAGAAAGAAATCTTCTCTGGTAGCTCCACCAAGAACCCAATGCTTGAGCACCGGGGAAGCATTATACACAGGCAATATATCTTCTTCGTTCTGGAACAGAGAATAAAAATCCGTAAAAAGAGCTAACGGTGAATTACTGTCAGACATTTCACGAACCTTTTCCGAAAACTCACGAAACTCTACAATTTTTATATTGTAACCAAAACGTTGCGCAATGGATACAAACTCTTGGTCTACATCTGGGTTCAAATTAACAATGTTATATATCTCATTGGGAGCGGCGGGATTTAGAAAAACTTCAACAGATATTTTTGCGCAAACGTCCACAGGTAGAATCAGAAGAGGAAACGAGTTACTTGCCATCATCCCAGTTTTTAGTATAAATATGTAGCGAAGCATTATATGATTTTGATCCAATACAAATCTTCCAGTTCGAGAGTCACCGGAAATAAACGGAAAACGAAATACTTTTCCTGGAATGCCCCTTTTAGTAATTGCTTCACTCATGAGCACCTCCCCAACAAATTTCGTGATGGGATATGCAAACCATGTTGCTCCATTGTAGTCCTCAGGTTGTAAAAAATCTTCGGACAATCTTCCATCATCATTAACTCTAGGGACTGTTACGAGAGATGAGGCATTGTAAAGATGCTTCAATTTTACACCGGTGACGCAGAGTTTCAAAATATTTATGAGTCCTCCAACATTAACTGATCTCATGTAATTTGCTTTTTCCTGTGTTCCGTAAATTTGTAAGTGCTGGACCGCAGCGGCACAATGAAAAACTGCATCCACATTATCACATAATTTCTTCCAAGTCTCTGCTTGAAGTCCCAAATAATCTTCCGCAACGTTTCCCGTCACTGTCTGGATTTTATTGAAATCAACATCAGAATATACTTCTCTTTCTTTCAGAATTTTTTCTAAACGTTCTTGAGCATTGTGGGATCTTGTAGCTCGAACCAAACAAGTTACTGTCTTGATTTGTGGATTTCTGCAAAGCTCTCTAAGTATATGTGGTCCTAGTGTTCCCGTGACTCCAGTAAGAAAAACATTTGAAATGTCCTGGATCCGCACATCCTTTTGGTTTGTCCCAGCATTGATATGGCATGGAAGTACGCAATCCTCTCTTATTAATCTGTCTATTTCCTCAAATGAAGGGACTTCATTTATTTCATTTCCATTTCTTTCAATTAGGTTAAGCAAAGTCTCTGCTAGTAGTTGAATAGAACTGCAATCCCGTAAAACATTTACATTTACCGTAATTTTATCGCCAAATAGATTTTGTATAGAATTTTTTATCTCAACAAACATAAGGGAATCAACTCCTATTTCCTGAAAATCTGTAGTATCATGTATAATGTCGGTTTCGTCAAGCCTCAAAATTTTGCGGAATATCAGGCGTAATATATTTTTTAGATATTCAATCTTTCCACTTGAATTGTCAAAATTATCAAATTGCTGCCAAAAGTCATCAGAGGTTAAATTGAACAAATCTGAGCATCCCGCTGACGGCTTCCATACTGCTTCATCAACAATTGATGATATTTGTGGATAAAGTGTACTTAGAAGCACAAATGACTCCACATTTAAAACGGCTGTTTGGGTTCGTTGGGACTTGAGTATATATTCTAAGCTACAGAGACCTTGAAGGTTTGAGATGGGTTTAAGTCCTGGAAAATCAAGCTCTGTAGCAACACCAACCTCTCCCCATTGTCCCCAGTTAATTGATGTTGCCGGTAGACCAATAGAGTGTCTGTAATGAGCAATCGTATCTTCAAATAGATTACTAGCACTGTGATTGCTTTGTCCTGGAGATCCAAAGATAGCTGCCATTGATGAAAACAAAACAAAAAACTCCATCTTTGTGCTGTGTTTTGTGAGTTCATGCAGGTTTAGCGTACCCTGCACCTTAGCACTGAAAGTATGTGATAACGTACTCCAGTTGTGATTTTCAATTAGCCCATCACTTAGAGCTCCTGCAGCGTGCATAATTCCCCTCAAAGGTGGAATGTCCATAGTTGTGATAAGTGTTTTACATTGTTCAAAACTTGAGACATCCAGCCTGACAGCCTGAATATTGGAGGAATTAACATTGTTTAAGTCCAATATTTTATCTCGTAAGATTGAATTTGGGGAACTTCTTCCAGCTAGCACAATATATTTAGCTCCATGCTTCACCATCCATTTGCATACTTCGAATCCAACTCCGCCAAGTCCACCTGTAATAAGATATGTGCTCCGGGAATTAAAGATAGGCGTAAACGTCTCTGCTTGGCCGTTACAAATTATAATTTTTGGCATAACGACAACAACTTTTCCTATGTGTTTTGCTTTTTGTAAGAATTGTAATGCTTCACGAATATTAACTGCATTGAATCGCACATGTGGAATTGGGGATAAAATATTTTGATCCAATAACGCTTTCAGTTTCCCAGAATAGTGACGCCATTCGTTTTGATTCAGTGTAGAGAGGTCAACAGTGGTGTATTCAACGTCCGGCCTCATTCGTTTAACTTCTTCAGGCTTCCAAATGCAAAGTTTACTAATTTCCACAAAACGAGCTCCATGTGCGCAAACTTTGAGAGTTGCCTCTTTAAATCCTTCGCTAGTTAATGTGTTCAGCACAACGTCAACCCCACGACCGTTTGTGACTTTAAGGATTTCCTTTTCAAAATCAGTGTTCCGCGAATGAAAAATATGCTTTATGCCCGCCGACCTTAGATACTTTTGCTTGCGTTGGCTACCCGCAGTCGCAATTATGGAGACACCGACATGCTTACATAGTTGAATAGCACTCAAGCCAACCCCTCCAGAGGCTGTGTGAATAAGTACAATGTCACTGGGCTTGATTTTAGCAACGTCGATAAGACAAAAATAACTAGTAATTGATACAGCAGGAAGTGTGCATGCTTCAGTAAACGTCATTTGTTTTGGAACAGGAATAACATCATCTTCGTGAACTTTTACGTGACTAGGCAGAGCATTACCGTCAGTATTAACACCAAACACGGCATCACCTACATGCCACTTTGACACATCCGGATGCACTCTTGTAACCAATCCAGCAAAGTCAAAGCCCACAGCGTTGGTTTCGGCAAAATCCCCAGATGGCTTTAAAACATTAAGAACATCTTTAAAATTGAGTGCTGAGGCTTCGACTTGAATTTCAATCTCTTTTTGTTGCAAAATTTTTTGGTCAAGTCGATCAAATTTTAAATCAAAAATATTCTTGGTGTCTGGCAGTGTTAGTTGAAACCTATCACTTCCGCCTGGGAGCATTAGATCCGATAAAGTTGGCTTAACTGGAGTGAGTTTTGGAACATACCGTGTATTTCCTTGATATGCTACCTGTAGTTCTTTGCTAGTGTTCCAGATTTCAAAAAATATTTGCAATGTAGTATCCTTGCTTTCAATATTACCAATATCCACCCATCGACACTTTATATCAGTGCGCTCCATCTGGAGAGCTCGAACAAACCCCCAAAGAGTGGATGACGAAAAATTTGATAAGTCGCTCTCTTCCAATGGTGCGACTTGTTTCCCGAGAACAATAATTCGAATGCCACTTACAGTTTTTATATGTAAAATTGACTTTGTCAGGTAGAAGAATTGTTTCAGAATTGCCTCATGGGAGTCACAAATTGCATGTTCTGCTAATGCCCAGCAATACAATATGCCTTCCAAAGATGTGGATTCACAGGTCTCATTCATCAATCTCACTACGTCGTCCTCCGCGTTTTTACGAACAGAAATTTGAATATGATCTTCGCAATGAACTTTTTTGTACTCCAAGCCTAGCTGAATTACTATAATTTTTCTGTTGGTCAACGTTTTCATCATCTTAAGCAAATACTGAGACGTGAAATTGCCTTCAGTGTGAAATATTAACCATGTTTTTGGATTGTCAGCAAGAGGCTCGAAAGCACTCACTGGTAATAAATTGTCACTCGTAGTACGATGGGTGCAAATGTATGCATGATTTTCATCAAGGGCTGGAAAAGCTTTGATTATTTTAAACCCTGACCCATGTAAGACATTTTCCCAGCCTTCAATTGTCAATGCATTGTGATGTGGACGAACATCGTAGTCCTCAAACCGCCAGAATCCATCAAGTAATCCAAAAAGATAAGTTAGGTAACGATTTACACGAGTTGTTTCTCCCATGTCAAATCTACCTCCAGGCTTAAGAAGTAGTCGTACGTTTGCCAGAGTTTCATTTAAATATTTTGTGGCATGAATTACGTCAGCAGCAAACACCATGTCGTAGTATGTTGGTATAAATCCTTGGCTTATTGGATCCTCTTCAATATTCAACTTTTTAAATATCATGTGCTTTAAATATTTATCAAACTTCTTCTCAGCGGCCGGAAAGAAAGCTGCGGATATATCTGTGTACGTATATTCAAATTCCAAGCCAACCAAAGTAGCGCATTCTAAAATTTTTTCAGTGAATGCTCCAGTTCCGGCACCTATCTCACATATTCGTAAGACCTGCCGTTTGCCATTCGCATGTCGTTGACAGTGTTCAAATGTGGCGCAAAAGTAATATTCGCTGAGCTTGCTAGTGAAGCGGGTAAGGTTTCCATATTCTGTATAGAAATCTGGCACCGACATGTAATCTTTTTTCTCGGTTTCATCGGGAAAGAGAATGCTCAGTGCAGATTGAGTTCCCTGAAGAATGTTGCAGAGATTATCTCCCAATCGCATAAATAATAATGTTGATTTAAACGAGTTCAATAAATCAACAGAGAATTTTGGAGTAGAAAGCTCCTTTTCAAGTTGTTGACACGTAGGAGGCAACGCTATTATTTTCCATTTGCCAGGACCAGCACCGCAAAGAAATTTCTCTTCCTCCAAAACTCGTAGATAGTAAGAAAAAAGCTTGGTAAATTCAGACTGTACCTTTAAATCTCTTCTTAAATCGTCCTCTTCGAAAACAGAATTTAAAATTGGTTGAAATCCGCATTTGTAAAGCGATCGTAATATATTTATATAAGACAAATGCTCCAGGCTCTTCAAAACTAGTTTCAGTTCGGGGGACATTTTGTTAAAATTTTCCACTATATATTCGTACATTTCATCAGTATAAAACTTTGTACTTGTGCACGTTACAGTGTCGTGTGAATACTCTAGTGGTCCAGTTTGTCGCCGCCATGCTTCCTCCCATAGCTGAGGCATGTTAGATATTTGTTGCTCCAAAACCGATTCTAAAGTTCTTAATGTTGTGTTCATTAGTTCAATATCTGACATTACTGCAAGCACATTGCCTGTGGCGTCAAGAAGTGTTGCCGATGTAGTTGTGGATTCCTTTGCATTGTTCGTTGCAGATTTCTCGCATACTTGAATATACATGTCTGCATGCTCATCTGATGCATTTGAAAACCAGATAAAATGGCCTATTCGAACTGGCACATACATTTTTTTTAGTTTGTTTACAAAACTTGGTAACATAATTGCTTGAATCATTCCATCCAAAACAACCGGATGCAATATATGTGCATTCGAATGCGTATCTGATTTTGGTGGTTTTTTCACTTTGCTTATAACAGTTCCATCCGTATTTTTCCAAACCTTTTCCAAACTTCGAAACATAGGACCAAACTTAAGACCTACAGACGCAAGATTGTCATAGATGTTTGGCATCATGTCCTCCTCGCATGTTTCAGACAATGTTGCGTTGAATCTTTCTCTGTTTACAGTAAAAATTTCTTCAGGAGATGGAATTGGGCAAAAACTAGCCTCTGCGTGCTCCACCCATTTTGTTCCGAAATCCGATTCTTCCCTATGAAATATCCTTACACGGAGGTCGTTCCAATCAAACTCATTATTTTCTTTGGGTTTAAATTCAACCACTGTTTGAACATGACAAGGTTTTGAGTCATATAAGGCTAACGGCGCCTTAATCAAGAGATTCTCCAATTTCATTGGTCGACTTGGCTTTTTAGTTGCAATGAAAGAATCATCCACACATGCTAGTCCAGCTGCAAGACACATTTCTAAATACGCCGCTCCTGGAAACACCACTGTACTTCCGATTAAATGATCCTTAATCCACTCATGGCACTTAAGATCCAAAGTGTTCTGAAATAATTTTATTGATGAAGCATTTGGAATCACGGAACCAACCAGTGGATGTATAGTAGCTCCAGTCAAATGAACAGCATCAATCCAAAATCTTTTGCCAAGGAATGGATAATGCGGGAGTCGAACCTTTTTTCGGCTCAAAAATTGGTCAACCCCAGCCCAGTCAATTTTTACTCCTCTGATGTACAGCTTTCCAAGCGAATGCAACAAGGTTGACCATTCCTCCTCATTTCTCTTAAGAGATGGTGCACACAAAATATCTATGTTATTGTTCGTCATTGTGAGTGCTGATAAAGTTGGCTGAGGGCCAATCTCTATGAATACTCGACATCCGAGCTCAACGGCTTTCATGCTTGCGTGCATGAAATTCACCTTTTCTCTTGTATGTTGAACCCAATAATCAGCGTCTACGCTTTCATAGGTCAAGACATCGCCTTTCGTGCCTGAAATGTACCCACATTTATTACTGTTATTTTCTGTTGAATGTAAGGATTCAGCTATTTTTCTATACTCCTTTAGCATTGGGTCCATGTGTTTGGAGTGGAATGCATGATTGGCGCTTAAAATTGTGCATTTGATATTGTTATTGCCACAGAACTTTGCAAACTCCAAAATCACCTGACCATCTCCAGAAACTACAGTCTGCTGCCTAGAATTGATTGCAGCATGCTCAAGACTTTTCTCCTTTTTAATTCCAGCAAATTGTCTAAGAGATTCTCCCACTTGTGTTGAGTCAGCGTTAACAACTAACATTTTTCCTTCAGGAAGGTTATCAATTAGTCTGCTTCTTTCAGCCACCATTATGAGTGCATCCTCCACCTTTAGAATTCCTGCATAAACTGCTGCGGCAAATTCTCCTAAGCTATGACCCAAAACAAAATCCGCCCTTACACCCCAAGATTCCCAAAGCTTAAGTAACGCATACTCGACGCAAAAAATTGATGTTTGACTGTTAATCGTTGTGTTTATTTCCTTCTCAGAGTGATTTTCAGGGCACCAAAGAAAGCTGGCAATATTAATTTTGTAAATACTTGCAAGTAGTTTATCGCAGTAATCGAAATGCATACGAAACACAGGACTCGTTTCATACAGTTTTCTTCCCATTCCGTGATACTGGCTTCCTTGTCCAGTAAAAAGAAAACAAATTTTACTCTGATTTTCAGTGTTGACGTTGGATTTCAAGTAAATTTCTTGCTCAATCTTACTGCAAATTTCGTCATTGTCTTTTGCAACAATAAACGACCTTATTGGGAAATCTGCCCGTCCAGTGTTGGCGCTGTATGCAATATTGGCTACTGAATCTTTTGTGTCCTTGACATGGATTTTGTATTTTTTTAAAAGTAAGTCCATTGCTTCCTCAGTTTTTGCAGCTAGTTTTATAATGTGAAGCGGTCGATCAATGCAACTAAAAGTTGCTAAGGGCTTCGGCATATTGACAAGAGATGAGTCTGCAATGATGACGTGGGCATCTGTTCCTGTAATTCCAAATGAACTGACACCGGCTATCCGGGTTTTGCCTCTGACTTGTTTCCAAGTCATTGGCTTCATTGGAATTATCGCTGGTACAGCATTTAAATCAATGGATGGATTCAATGTTGTAAAATTTCTATGCGCTGGAATAGTTTCATGTTGCATAGCCAAAATCACTTTCATGATGCTGGTTATACCAGAGCATGCTTCAGTGTGCCCCACATTTGTCTTCACAGATCCTATAATCAAGGGCTCATTTCGTTTATTGGAATTGTATACTTTTGCAATTGCCGCCACTTCTAAAGGGTCACCAACAAGAGTTCCAGTTCCATGAGCTTCCACATAAGACACTTCTTCTGGTAGTACTTTAGCATCCAAAAGAGCCTTCGTCATGGCCATGGACTCACAATAAACAGTTGGTGTTCCCATGCTTTTAGAAACACCCTCCTGTGACATTGCGGATCCTCTAATAAGACCCCAGATGTGGTCACCCTGCTTAAGAGCGTCGGATAGCCTTTTAAGGACAAGAACACCTCCACCTTCAGCTCTTGCAAAGCCGTTTGCGTCTTCGGAAAACGTTTTGCTATGACCATCATTCGAAACTACCATAGGCATAATATCCTTATTAAAAGGATGCAAAAGCAAGTTTATACCACAAGCCATTGCTAGGTTTGTCTCTTCATTTTGTAGTGCTCTACATGCAAGGTGAACCGCGACCATGGCCGAACTGCATCCAGACTCAGTCGCAATGCTTGGACCTGTTATTCCTAGAAGAAATGAAATCCTCGCTGCTGCGGCGCCAATGGAATTGCCCATGTACGTTCGGTAAAATTCTGAGTTTCCAGAATGCAGAATCATGTCCTTGTAATCATTTAGCCATGAGCCAAGGAAAACGGAACCCGATGTTCCGTGGAGGGTATGAGGATTAATACAAGCGTCTTCCAGTCCCTCCCATACCAGCTCATGAAGTAGTCGATGTTGTGGATCCATGAAAGCTACTTCCTTTGGAGAAATTCCTATATCATATAAACGTTGTGTAGTAGTATTGAAATAATAATAAGAAATTATTGGCTAATGAAACTAAACTAGTCAGCAAAGCTTACCAAAAAATTTTGAATCAAATTCATCAACTGGAACTTTTAAAAATCCGGCATTTGTATTTTCAGCACCTGGGGTTTGTCTTGGGTAGTTCCCTTGCAACCATCTGAACGGTGGAGGTTTACTTGTTCCGTCCTCGCCCTGTGAAAGTATGTTCCAGAATTCCTCTAAGTTGTTGGATCCAGGAAACCTGCAACTCATCCCAACAATGGCAACAGGCTCCTTGTCATGCCCTTTATGGAATAAGCGCCCATCCAGGTCTATAGCATCATTTTCGAGCAGGGGTAACACATCTTCATTTCGAATTTTAACCCAATGAGATGCGACAAGTTTTCCGAGGAATCCACTCTTCTCGATTTGGGAGATATTGGAATCACTTGGGTACTCACTCAAACTGACAAGTGAAATGTCACGCTCAAATCTATATTAATTGCATTCAAAGTTGCGATAAAATTTTGCATTCTTTAATTTTTATTATGAATTCCTGTATAGCTTTACTCCCCTCTAAAAACTATTTATTTGCAAGCAATATTCATCAATCAGTGATTTCTCAAATAGCTGCACAGTTTTTTCAATTCACATAATATTGTAACGAAGGACATAAGTAGTATATAAAAATATTCTAACGTGCATGCATGAATATTGAATTTTCATCGTGTGTTAATAGTTTTCATAAAAATACCTACGTACTTACTTGGTTTTTACACTTGAATAAATCTAATTTAAATTTCAACTTGCATGATCTTTTCATTTGCGCGAAGAAATAAAACGTTTAAATATTAAAATGGAAATGTCCCTGTGTTAGTGAATGTTCCAATGAACCATTCCACTCCAAATAATCCGATATGAGGGGAGAAAACTACACGAGGAGATGTTAAATAAAATTTAATAGGTAAGATATCTCTTGTGTTAAAATTTTCATAGAATAGTTTCTGGATAGTTTAGAAATTTGGAAACAGATCTCCCACGAATTAAATATCAAAGCGAAATTTAATAAATCGCTGAACGTTTTTTGTTTGTCTACTAATAGACTTATATGCGAATATAATGTACATTTTTTTCGAAACACAGACATTTATCTAACAGTAACGTTATATCAACTAAAGTAGCCATGACACTTCTTTTGATAGTGATGACTAAAGAAATAATTAAATATCTCCATTTAATTTAAATTGAGTTTAGCTGCCAGTAAAATATCACAAAAATTATCATTTACAACTACTAGTAGACCACAGAGTAATTAATCTCTTCATTGTGTAAGCGATACTAACCCATGCACATCTCAAAATATCGATAATTCCTAAGGACAAAATCATAATTTCAATATCTTGGAAAGAAATGAATCGAAATATTTAACCCAAAATTTTGACGAATCTGAATTCATGTTCATAACGAAGAAAAAATGCATAGGATGTGAAAATTTCATATCCCTCCATTTAAAAATCAATTTGTGCTTAGCCAGAATAAAAACGAATTATTTATCATTATTACTACTATTATATTTGATTTATGGTGTCTACTGTTTACTTTTAGTTTTGAACCATTTAGCTAAGGTTTTAGTTCAGTTTGATTAAACATTGATTTAAATTAATATAATTCCGACCTCAACAGATCATAAAAATCGCATGGATTAAAAAATTATTTAAAACTCATTTGCATGAGCCTTATGCTTACAAGAGTTATAGAATGTTCACGATATATATTTGGTTATTAATGCCAAAAGCTTGCAAAAATGGGGATTTTTACGCACTTTACTATGAAATCTAGATATGAAGATGTGCACATGTTTACTTCCTACATAGCATTTCAGATATCCCATCAGACATCATGTCATGTAGTATCCGACGAGACTTATTCATATCATATCTTTCTTAAGACGTGCATATAATATTTATATGATCTGGAATGGATATGATATGAAAATTTCATATTTCGGATATGCAGACACACTCAGTACAGACAGAGATAAGACCAGATTAAAATTTTGGTTTTTAAATCGTGTAAAGTCAGTAATTAAATTTAAATGATAATCTTTATCTTGTATTTAATTACCCAAGCAAGCACATTTGCTGCTTTAGCTCCGCGAAGAATTTGTCCTGTATCTTCCCTAGTTTTTGATTGTAATTGAGAGTCCAATTTTTCAAACTTTCTCCAATCTCATTCCCTGAAAAACCATGTTCACTTAAACAATGTTTCATATATCACAGTTCTCAATTTGTTGTATATTTATTCACATAGTTGACTTGCATACCGAAAGATTTTGTATTCACTGTCCATTTCAAGATTGATTCAAAAGCTTGTACACTCGGCTTAAAATAAAACACAGGAGCATTTCTAGGGTAATCTAAAAGAGCTAAATCCTCAGTTTGTTCGGTAAATATTTCATCACAGTTAGCCATGGCTATCATATTTGATGATAGGTAAACACAACTTTCAAATGATCGAGCAGCAAGAAAGCAGAAGATTTTAGCAAAATCTTCAATTTCTAATCCTGAAAAGTTGTTATCCTCTCTGAGATCGAACACGATATCAAACCCATAGTCAAGTGCTCGCCTTTAGGTGTTCCAGATAAAACAATGTTAATTTTTTTTTAATTTTTAATCAATAACAATAAGTTAAAATATCACTTATTTAACTTGCCTGGATTGTAGTGAAAGTTTTGGCGACGCAATTACAGCAATTCTTCGTTTTGTAAAAGTACGTCTTAGAGAATAACTGAGAATTAGTGCCTTAAGAACATTTTTGTTTGTCGTGGCTGATGTCAACCACAACTGGCTGTAGGATTCTGAAAAAATAAGAATTTATTATGATAATTATAAAAAAATAATTTGTACACCTACAAACAATGTTGCAGAATGCTTCATTTATAACATAAGCTCTCCGTAACGTTTAGTTTCACTCATACCAAGCATTTTATCAAACACGTTTACAATAGACAAAAATATTATAAAATTGAATTAAAACTTCCAATCACAAAGAGCAATCGCTTCAAACAATTATCACGGATGTAGTACTGACAAAAAATCAATGCCGACTGAATCTGGCAAATGCAAAAAGTAACATTTATATAGAAAAAGAATTGTTCAACGATGTTATAAACAGAAGGCATACATAACAATGTTTCATACTAGCAACTAAGTTTAATAATTGCTGTAAAAACGGGATAATGACGCCGCTTGGCAATACACGTATGTAATAATAATCATATTGGAAGACAATTATCATAAAAGGCGATATATGATTACTATCGATACTGTTCAACGAAGTGTTGTAAACATGATATTTATAACAATTACCGGCATCGTTGGAAATAAAAGTCAATTTCGGTTATTTCGCACATTGAGCATTTAAATAAGGTATCACAAACCAATTGCCATACTTAAGATGGATGACCCCTGACTTAGGCGGAAGATATTGAAACCTGCACACGAAGTCCCATGTTGAACGGTTTACCAGTCATCGAGTTGACTGACCGACAAGCCTTTAGACAGACGGACAAACATCACAAAATCAGTACTACCTTACGCACATGCTCAAACGGCGTAATAAATTATACATGCTACTGTTTCCCACAAAAACAGGCAAAATTTATGGGTGCATAGCAAAGCCATATTTAATATCTACACGAGATAACGCCAAAATTTATTACAGAAACTTTTATTTAACAATTAGAAGATTGATCTGCTAACAAGATAGCAATTAGCTTACAATGTGATTTCTATTCTTTGCCGTAAGTTCCCATGAAGGACATTCCAAGTTGTACGTGTACCTACCTATAAATATTTAAGTAAAACCTGAAACTGTAAGTTTTGTTCAAAAGGTATTTTGACTATGATAATCTTGACATCCTACTGGGATATACCACAACAAATAATGGATAATTATAGATACTATTAAAACATAAGCGATTTATGAATATAGAAAGCTGGAATTTCTCTCCACCATACTTTGTAAATGCTCAAAAAATATATATATAGACACCGGTTGTTGTAAGTAATCCACAATCTGGGTTTTCATCATTTATCATTCGTTCATTTGTAGGCATTTCTAAATTTCTGAAAATGTTGCCGTTGTCGTAGATTCTAGTTTTTGCTGATATTTAACATTGGATGCTTCGTACAAAGAGGTTTAAAAATCCTATTCCTATTTATATTCGAAATACGATATATAAAGAATGCATTCCAATGCTTTACTTGAAAATATTTGAAATACAAAGTATAAATAATTTTAATAATTTTCGAATTATTTCAAATGTTTTAAAACAGGTATTCTGAATTATTGATTTAATTTGAAGTATTTTTAATTAAAAGATATTTGAAATACAAAATTCTTTTCCCGCAACGACTTTCAAATCTAAAATACAAAGACACAAACAGTAACAAAAAGTTTATTTTAATAAAAAATACTAAAGAGTATTTAAATATTATAATTGACGAAGTGCACGTGAAGTGCATTAAGCATTGATTTTCGGCTATAATTGAATTTTCAATTTTCTTTTTCATGACAAATCGTCCAGCTACCTCTATAAATCCGTTTTGGAATAGCCACCTTTTCTATATTTAATTGCTTGACTTCTATAGGCGTTAATTGCTCTTCCGCAATTAACTTTCAAAATTGTATAGCATTTGTAAATTTAATGCTAGAAAATTGCGGTTTTTTATGTTTAAAATAGCATGAAAAGTTCTAGTAACTAATGACGCAATGGATCATTTTGAAAAAAATGGCACAGAACACTTGACGTGCATTTCGACATTGTATTTTGTATTTCGGAACCTCTGTTGTGCAAATACCTGGGCACTACCTAAAAAGCAGGCACATTTATGTGATAATGAGGGTAAACATACGTCAAAACAAAGAATAAACGAGCACACATAACCGTTTTAAAAGGCGTATTAGGCATTAGGTAGATTTTTTCGGAATATCTACTACCTAATCAGGTTCCGATATACTTCAGAAGAGGGAATTCATATACAAATGAAAATGACAGTGAAATGGCTATCACCAGATATTGATAAACGAATGATCAATCTATAATATTATCTCTAGTATTAGAACAAAGTATGTAGCGTTAATACAAAACCTTGGGTATAGCATTTAATGGTTTTATTGACAAATTGAGTTCTAATACTTCCTTATAAAATACATAAGAAACATTTCTAATTTTACAGGATTGATTTATGTGCGTTTAGATTTGATATACTCGATTTTCATCTAGCGGATTTTGAAATATTATGTTTACTGTTTACTCGTGAAACATCAATTATGATAAGCGAATATAATCAACGGTCATTTTGGCGAAGCCGTAATTTATATTTTGATACATTCCTCCTGGCACTTGGTGTTATCCGGATTTCTTGTTTGTTGGATACCAGTGCATATTTAAATATTGTAAGTTAGGTAATTCAGGTTTTTAAACGAGTGTTTATACAGAAAATAGGTTTACAGAGTTAGAAAGGATTGTTGAATACATTACATTTCACAAATAAAACCCTACAGATTCAATATTTCCACGTTTCAAAGTGTTTACGAGGAAAATTTAGCGCTGATTGCACAGAAATCTGTCGAAGAAATTAGCAAAATGTTATTTCCTATTGCTTTAAATCTATCCTTCCAATTATTTTTAATGAACCAGAGATACGTAATTTCCAGTTAATAAATATTGTAATAACGCACTGGTTAAATTACTCTTAACAACCAGTTTCAATATGCGATAAACACCCCTCACCCCTGAAAATTGCTACATTTTATCTAACAGCAATAAAATCACATCAAATAATGTTCAATTGCTACTGGGTACAAATCTACTTATGTGGTAATACTTTGCACAACCTTCAAAAGAAAATTAAATATAGTATGTAAAAGAATAAATAATGAGATTCTAAAGGTTTGGATGAAGATTTATACAGACACATCTAATGACCCTATCAAATATTGCCTATTTCTAAGGATAAAATGGATTGTAAAGTTAAGAAATGCGTTTTCTTACACATAAACATTGTCGTCAATTTAAAATTGAGCACGCATCCCGTTTATTTGAACAGTCGTTGACACAGAGCTTCATCTTTATTTGCATAAATATCCTTAAAAATTGTCATTCACTAATTCTTGCACCCGCATCCTAAATTTTCTTTGAAAACTCAACATTAAATCCCAGCCTTTTGGCCACCGACACAAATTCCTGGTCCACACCTGGGTTTTCCCTTAAAGTGTTATAAATTTCATTTGGTACATCTAGATTAAAAAACAAATTTACCGACAGATTCGTACAAACATCAACTAGCAATATTTGACCTGGAAATGGGTTGCTCGTTAGAATTCAAGTCAACCATTCACTTGTAATGAAGTCGTATTACGATCTTACTAATGCGTAAATTTGTGATACAATTCTAATTAAAATTGTATGTTTTGGCAATCTTTGGAGCTTAGCTATTGTTGACTCTAAATTGTATCTCGTATGAATTGTAAATTTTTTTCGTAGTCGCACGGAAATTAAATTCATTCTCTCTAAGGGTGGATTTTTTTGCGACCAAAGTGTTCACACTGTTTGAAAATATCTATTGGCGTTTTTAATTTTCTTAGGCGTTTTGCTGTTCAACGTGACAGCATTAACAATACTACTTGTAAACATACGAAAAAAGTATTGACATTGACATTACGTTTGTCTGTTACGATGCATTTCAAGCATTGTATATTGTCTAAGAGAAATTGGTGTGCAGATTTTTGTGCATCCATGCGGTACCTAGTTAGATCAATGCCACAAAGTTAAGTGACAATTTTAAAATGGTTAGTATGCCTTGATTGGCTGGATCTTTAATAGCTGAAGATGTTATGCCTGGTCGAAAAATTTGTCTTCAGAAAAATTCAAATAATGTTTAGCATAAAAGACAATTTTATAGCTTGTAGGACTATTCTTTTCCTTCGTTATTCTTGATGCTTTTAGAATACGTTCGTAATTATTTAAAATCTTATACTGTATTGAATATGCTCATTTTTTTGGATGAATAACTTGAAGCAATCGTAGTTATTATCAACATACTCATTTGGTGATTGAGATGGGGCACATTAATTATTTTAATAGAGCAACATTGTTTTGCAACCACCTACATAGAAATTCCTGGAGAGATGTTAGGTTCTGCTATAAATCAATGTTTCAATAATGAAGGTGTACTCTCAGCCATAAAACTATGCTTTAAAATTAATGAGACTATCCAGATGTTGCAGATAAATGTTAATGAACTTGTTTATTTTGTCTTAAAAGCAATTTTGCGTAGCAAAATGCTAGGCATTTCCAGATACAAAATTACGCAAAAAAATATTTAAGATTACTTAAGATTGCAGATTTTTTTAACGAACGTGTCCCCATCATCAAAACTTGAGATGCTTTCCTTTTATGATTTTTTACAAATACTTCACTGTGAATTCTCCGATTTTAGCGTTTTATGTAAATTGTTTTCATATTCAAATATCTTGATCTGTGACCTCGCAAAACAACAAAAATACTTCTTACATTATAGAATGCATGCTTGTACATAACTCAATTCAAAACGTGTGCACATGATTTTTAATTTTGCAATCAAGTAAAAGATGGCTTGATAATACTCCAATCAGCGAATAATTTGACCGTGGTCACCGCACCAACTTCTCTTGCTTAATTTATTTGCAAATTTTTAAGCTGGCATTATGAAACAAATAATGAGATTCCTGTATTTCCAGTGAGAATCTTAACACCAATAGACAATAAAAATGAAAGCTTTATCTTCAAAATTGATTTATGATAGTAATTAGCACAATTGTTATCACCTTAAACCGGCTAATGGTGCTGGTATTCATACTTTGTTTCAACATGATGTTTCTGAAGGAATACATCTTAGCTACAAATTTAATAGTTTCCTTATATTTACCTGTTTTTGAATATAGCGGTAATGTTAAGACGCACGATACTAATCGTTTCTGAGAAAGTTATTTCGCTTACTTTCTTGAAAAATGCTGGGGAAATTTCACAAAATTTCTAGATGAACTGATTAACATTGAAAATATTTCAATATTAATATTTATTTTCTTTTGCATATAGCATTAGATTCTATATCATGTTTTGTCCAGTGGGTTAATAGCTTGCTGTCTTAAATTCCCCAAGTTACCGTTTCCTAGCAAATTGTGTTCCAGTATTTATGTTGAGGTAAATCTTTCAGAAAAACTGAGTTTTAAGATCGAATTATAGATAACTTTGACTGTAAACATGCATGCAAATTTGAAGCGACGGATATGGCTATGGCCGCAAATCTGTCCAGGAGTTGATTACTCGACAAAAAATAAATAAAATGCTTCTGAATTTAATGTCACATATTTTTGGGCTTATGATGACCGCATATTTCTTTTTAAACATTTTTTTTTATTTCGCATGCAAACGCTTTTCAAATCAATGATCGATATTACTCATATCTGCAATCACACCGCCTTTCGACGCATTTTTAATGATAATACGTGATTTACAGTTAATGACTTTTACGATGCATTAGCTCGTGATTTTTAACGATTGCAACACATTACAATGTAGTTTCAATTTTAAGTGGTCCGTTTTATCTAACTCTAATAAAAATCATAGAAGGAAGTAATATTTCAATTTCCATGTAAGCGAAAATGCTTTTATCATTATAAAATGGGCGTCACAGCTCGATAACAATCAAATTTGTAGCGAAAGCCGTTTACACAAACGTAATGAGCACCATTAAAAGTTATGTAGTAATGCTGTTAATGAACTTGTACACAAGTTGTAAGTAATTGTATATTCGAAAATTGTTTTGAGCTCCATAACATTGTCTTAGGTAGGTATTCCCAAGCTTGATTTGTTTCCAGGGTAATAAACCTAATTGGGATTCCCTTTACTTCATTTTTTTATATTCGCAACATTCTTAATTGCTATCGAATCATCTTCTGTGGAGAAAAGGCAATAAACTTAAAACACGAGAAAGAGAGTTCATGTCTCATGATTTGTTATTATATTCCTTAATCATTTACAAATCACAATATATTTATTTTCTGAGCATATCATGTCGAAAGAAGAATGACTTTTCTGTATGTGATTTTGATACATAGTTAACCTCAGAGTGGATCAAAGAAAGTTCTAAAAATATGCAAAATTATAAGCAGTATCTAGTGATGATAACAATGGATTGAAATTATTCCAGATAATGTAGTAAAGTCAATTACATTAAAAATCGCTTCATTCATTCATACCACTTATTTAAATGAAACATTTAACATACACCGTTTTCAAAGAAAGCATCCAGTTTTCCAAATACATTTATTCTTCATTTTAATGAAAATGGCTTTGGGGTGACATGATATTTATGCGACATATTTACAACTTGTTAATTACAAGCCAAACTTTTCTAGCCAGCCATTCTGCTGTGCAAATAAAATATCTCTGTAAATGTGCTCCATACTCGAACCTTGTCCAAACACGGATTCATAAAACTCTGGAATGAACTTAGCAATTTTTTTGCTTCTACAAAAATCTTCCTTAGAAGCACCTTCTAACACCCACTGCCTCAATGCTGGAGCACTCGTGTATAATGACATCACATCATCATCGTTTGCATAAAAGTCCTTAAAAATTGCCATTGACGAATTCTGCACCCCCGCATCCTGAATTTTCTTTGAGAACTCAGCAAACTCAACAATTTCAACATTAAATCCCAGCCTCTTAGCCACCGACACAAATTCCTGATCCGCACCTGGGTTTTCGCTTAAAACATTATAAATTTCATTGGGCGCATCCGGATTGAAAAACAAATTTACCGACAAATTCGCACACACATCAACTGGCAAAATTTGAGCAGGAAATGGATTACTCGACATTACCCCACTTGTCAAAATAAAAATATATCTCAGCATGAAATGGTTCTGGTCCAGCACAAATCTCCCATTTCTGGAATCTCCAGAAACGAACGGCAGTCGAAAACACTTTCCAGGAATTCCTCTGTTGACCACAGCCTCCTTCATGATCAAATCCCCAACAAATTTTGTCACCGGATATGCCAAGTTTGTGACCCCATTGAAGTCATCCGGCTCAGGCCAGTTTTCTGACAAGTTATCCTCCTCATCAAGAGTCGCTAATGCAAGTATTGTTGATGCATTCCAGATGTGCTTCAATTTTCCTCCAGTGCAACAAAATTCCAGGACATTCTTCAATCCTCCGATATTCACTTGCCTCATATTATTTTCCCTATTGTTTCTACTGTAGTATTCCATATGCTGGACAAGAGCTGCACAATGAAAAACTGCGTCCACCTCATCCCCCAGTTTCCTCCAAGTCTCCTCTTCCATCCCTAATCTGGACAAAGCCACATTTCCAGTCACACACCTAATTTTTCCCATATCCACTTCCGAGATAAGCTCTCGTTCCTCCAGCACATTTTTCAGGCGCTCTTCCGGTACCTGTTTTTTCTTGGGGCGAATCAAGCAATATATTTTGGTGACCTGTGGGACTTTACAAAGCTCCCTCAAAATGTACGGTCCTAAGGTTCCAGTGACTCCAGTAAGAAGAACTGTTGATATGTCTTGGGTCCTCACTTTCTGTTGATCCTTGTTTGGAGTGATGTGTTCTGGAAGTTGACTATCCTCTTTGATAAGTTGATTGATCTCCTCGGTGGTCAACATGCCGTCATCTAGGTGACCTCCAGTGTCTTCAATTATTTTAACAATAGTTTCAGCCAAAAGTTTCACAGTGTTGCAGTCTCTTAATAAGTTCGGCTGGACAGTGACCCGGTCACCGAGAAGTGACTGGAGTGAGTTTTTAATCTCGACAAACATGAGGGAATCTACTCCCAAATCTTGGAGATCCACTGTGTCTTGTATGGTGTCGGATTCATCAAGTTTTAAAATGATGCGCAGAATCGAGCGAAGTTTTTCCTTGACAATTTCTACTTTCACATCCATCTGGTCTACGCTGTCATAATGCTGCCAGAATTCTTCAGAATTGAGATTTGTAATGGCGCCGGTGGAAGAAACACGAAGACTTTTCCAGACTCGTTCGTCCAGAGATGTGGCAAGATGTGGGATGAGTTTACTCATCAGTAAGAAGGATTCCACACTCAAAACTGTGGTCTGAACTCGTTGAGATTTTAGACAGTATTCTAAACCGGAAATGCCCTGCAAGGTGGAGAAAGGCTTGACTCCAGGGAGATCCAGTTCTTTTGCAATTCCTACTTCGCCCCACTGACCCCAGTTTATGGTGGTGGCTGGAAGGCCCACAGAGTTTCGGTATTGGGCTAAAGTGTCTTCAAATTGGTTTCCGGCTGAGTGATTGCTCTGGCCTGGAGATCCGAATATGGCGGCGAAAGAAGAAAATAGGACGAAATGTTCCAAAGTGGAAATATTTTTAGTCAATTCGTGCAGATTCAAGGTGCCTTTGACTTTTGCATCGAAGGTGCTCGAGAGATTTTCCCACGTTTGATTTTCCACCAGTCCGTCACGCAGGATTCCAGCGGCGTGCATAATACCTCTTAAGGGGGGACAACCCATTTCTGGAATTCGGAATTGTAGGATGTCCTTACATTCTTCAAAATTTGCGACATTGAATTGTACAGCTTGTATTTTGGCAAGGTGCTCAGTATTCAGTTCTCTTATGGCTTGTTGCATTGTGGAATTTGGGGGATTTCTTCCAGCAAGAAGGATATACTTGGCGCCCATTTTCACCATCCATTTGCAGACTTCAAAGCCTATGCCACCCAGACCTCCTGTGATGAGATAGGTGCCCGTCGAGTTGAACATTGGCGTGTGAGTTTCCGTCCTTCCGTCGACAGTTTTGATTTCCGGAAGGGTAACAACAATTTTTCCAATGTGCTTGGCCTTCTGGAGAAACTGGAGTGCTTCCCGGATGTGAACAGCGTCGAAGCGCACGCGGGGTATGGGTCTTATCACGTTCTCAGCCATTAAATTATTCAGCTTTGTTAACAGTCGGCGCCATTCCAGTCCCTTCATTGAAGACAGGTCCACAATCGTGTACTGCACATCCGGTCTCAATTCTTGAACCTCTTCAGGTTTCCAGATT